>CALNXI010000615.1:108194-128194 GCA_942486025.1 Porites evermanni | reverse complement strand
ATTCTTAAAGAACAAACTCGATTAGAAGAGTCTTTAAGTTCTGTGGTAAGGAATATCTTAAAAAAGGATTGATCCTATACGATTAAATTCTACTCAGTATGGAACCTGAATATGAATATTTTCAAAGACTACAGGCAAGGAACAGCTGGAGCAAAAATCGTTCTTTACCTCTAGATGCTATTGAAACTGCTAGAAAAAAAATTTTGACCTGTATACTGACAGACGTCAAAACCGAGTGTTCACACGCTACAGTCACAGTCATAATCATCAGCGACATGACTCAAAGAGAGAAAAACTAGGTAATCATTAGTACGCGTATTTTCCAAGGATTCTTACAACAACAGGCTCTAATGGTGGAGTACTTACAGGTGACTTCAGGCAAGGTGGTGGCCCTAAAAACCAAGTTCTATTAAGAAAACTACAGTAATTTATCTAAGAAATTGAGGGGGCTGCATGAATTTTTTAGGCAGAAAATCTTTTGTTATGAATACTTAGTCTATTAAAACGGCTAATTGTACCGTCATAAGAAAATTGACGGATTAAAAACTGTACATGTGAAAAAATGGACCTCTTATTTCTTCCAACATCTTTACAAATGAGGTGGCATAATTAAGGTCAAATGTTCCACTAAAATGTCGTCCATTTCATAACGCGAAATAGCAACTCTTGAATCGCAGTATAATCAGTCATCTTTACCTCCTTTATGTGGAATAAGGCTAACATAGTGAAGCTCGAACACGTGACCCAGCACAAGCCGGTTGCTACCAGTAACATCATACTCTGGGCAGATCATTACGTCATGCCGATTCTGCAGACTGCTGATCACGTAGATGCACGTTTGAAAACAGTTTGCCGCGCCGTGTAGAATCACGTGATCACCCCATGTACCATCTACCATCATACTTGTGAGGTAAGCATCCCAAGATTTATATCCATCAACAAAATGAAACAGTTCTGTCCCATCCGGCTGTAAGAAAGAAAGAAAATACTGTAGTTAATAGAGAAAATGTAGAGTACTTTTGTAGAAGGTATTTATTTAGACAGCCACGAATCGAAGTCTGTTTTCTCTAAGGCCGACCCCGCTGGTATCAGCACTAGTATGGTGTACACTGTTTTAGGAGTAAAGTATTAAAGCAGAGATTTGAATATATTAACGTCGATGACGTCTTTATCTCCTTTGCGCGCCAAGAATCAGCGGACCGGAACCAGAACAATAAAGCTATGATCATACTATACCAGATAAGCTTTGGTGACGACACGAAAAGCCATCCAGTAAAGTGTGAACATCTATCCGATATGTGACTCTCCACTTAAAAGATCGGCGGGGCACAGCTTCTCTCCGTTTAACAGAAATCGCCCCGAAATCACCGTTCTTATGTGTGAACTGAAACCCCATCCGATATGATTTTTGTGCCCGCGAAAAAACTATACGGTATAGTGTGAAGACAGATCAAGTTGTCTGCAATGGACAATGAAGGCGTCATGGCTCAGAGGTGTCTTCATGACCAAATAAAAACATGACGCACATAATTTAGAATGATCTACGGCATTATTCTCACAAAATAAGGACAAGATCCCAACAAGTTACATCATCAATATAAGAATAATTGGATATACTAAATACTACATAAAAATAGCTCGTGACGTTATCTTGAAGAGATTCCACCGCATTTTATTGCTGAGATAAAGATGTCATGTCATCACAGTAATAAGATTCGACTACAAAAAGGGGTCTAACCTGTGTGACCTACACTACTCTCCTTAAAAATGTCAAAAAACAACAGTTAAGAACGGCAGGGACCAACACTTTTAGGGAGGTGTCCGTTACACGTGTAAGAGAGAGAGAGAGAGGAGGGAAGGGATGTTTACTGTTAAAATAATCTGAGTTTGGAAATTCTGACTTTTAAACCAGTATGTAGTCATACCCTGTTCACACAAAACTCGTGTTGGTCAACATTTCAAGTTCAGCAATATACCGTACAGTTAAAAAATAAATTAGGACATGAGCATGACGATCGAGCCGACAATAACAGGTAAAAAAATTTCTCCGTATCCATTTATGCCTCCGACTCGAAAGTAACTTGGGAAAAGAATGAGTGTTCTCTCAAACTTTATCATAATGCTTAATTTAACATAAGCCGACGAATTGTCTTAGATTTGAGTTCTTAATTACTGTATCCAAGCCCGAAAACAATAATTCACTGTAGGGGGTTCGGTGCCCTCCACAAAACGTCGCATACGGACGTTTTGCGTCGCAGTCGTGCAGTGAACGACGAAGCAACGTACAAACAAGCGTGATGCTCATGCAGAGCTGATGTTTTGCTCATAAAGGGTGGATTTGTTTGCAGCAAACCCGTAAAGCCATCACATCCAATCGCAGGAATTTGTGGCCCCCTCCACACGTATCCAGATATATATTTTTTCTAATCGGATATTTATTTGTCCATTTTAGCCTTCCGTCCACACGTGATCGGCATTTTCGGGCGCCGAAGAAGCAGGTTTTCATAAATGGTCCAAAGAGTGGAGATTTTAGAAAAGGACGTGCGGATGGACGAATACAGAGGACTTAGAACACAACATTGTGCATGCTCTGTAAATGGATGCTATTCCTATTTCAATCATCTTAGCGTTTTTATGTGGACGGGAGAAAAAGATTCAAATACGCTTCGTGTGGACCCGTATTTCGGATACGTGTGGACAGGGCCTTATTGTTTTTAACTTTAAGAGGAATTAAAACAATGTAGCGGGCAAATGCCACAGCTACGCGCGTATACTGCAAATGTGTGCACCCTAATAAGGTAATAAGATACTTACCAGCCTGGGGTTTTCCCGAAGGTGTTGTACAACAGTTCGGCGTAACTCATCATGGGGCATTTGAATTCCTTTGATGACTTCAAGCTGCTCTGAAAGTGCAAAAAACATGCAGTTTCCCTCTCCTTGATTGTCAGAAATCGCAAAACCTCTTTCCAAGGCAATCCTCTTTAAAGCCTGCGAAAGCTCGGTTTTGCCGGACTCTACGCGTGCTTCCAGTAGGATTTGTTGAAGTGCACGGAAAATGAGCTCACCTGAAAGCGGAAGATGAAAAAGACAAAATAAGATACCGTAAAATTCCGAAAATAAGCCCCTCCAAATGTAAGCCCCCCAGACCGGTAACGCTAAAAACTCTCCGTTAAATCGCCCCTCCAAATATAAGCCCCCCGGGGGCTGGTACTTGCCCTCAAATACAGAGTGAAACAAAGCAAAAATGGTAAATTTACTTCCATCTATAAGGGAAGCTTAATCGATTTTGAAACTCAAATATCCCTCCGTAGATAAGCCCCTCCGAATATAGGCCCCTCCAAAAATAAGCCCCTCAAAAAGAACCTTTGAAAAATATAAGCTCCGGAGATTATTTTGGGAATTTTACGGTCGAGGTTATTTCGCGCCAGTTTTATAGGAGATGATGATCATGATAATGATAAANACATTTCAAGTTCAGCAATATACCGTACAGTTAAAAAATAAATTAGGACATGAGCATGACGATCGAGCCGACAATAACAGGTAAAAAAATTTCTCCGTATCCATTTATGCCTCCGACTCGAAAGTAACTTGGGAAAAGAATGAGTGTTCTCTCAAACTTTATCATAATGCTTAATTTAACATAAGCCGACGAATTGTCTTAGATTTGAGTTCTTAATTACTGTATCCAAGCCCGAAAACAATAATTCACTGTAGGGGGTTCGGTGCCCTCCACAAAACGTCGCATACGGACGTTTTGCGTCGCAGTCGTGCAGTGAACGACGAAGCAACGTACAAACAAGCGTGATGCTCATGCAGAGCTGATGTTTTGCTCATAAAGGGTGGATTTGTTTGCAGCAAACCCGTAAAGCCATCACATCCAATCGCAGGAATTTGTGGCCCCCTCCACACGTATCCAGATATATATTTTTTCTAATCGGATATTTATTTGTCCATTTTAGCCTTCCGTCCACACGTGATCGGCATTTTCGGGCGCCGAAGAAGCAGGTTTTCATAAATGGTCCAAAGAGTGGAGATTTTAGAAAAGGACGTGCGGATGGACGAATACAGAGGACTTAGAACACAACATTGTGCATGCTCTGTAAATGGATGCTATTCCTATTTCAATCATCTTAGCGTTTTTATGTGGACGGGAGAAAAAGATTCAAATACGCTTCGTGTGGACCCGTATTTCGGATACGTGTGGACAGGGCCTTATTGTTTTTAACTTTAAGAGGAATTAAAACAATGTAGCGGGCAAATGCCACAGCTACGCGCGTATACTGCAAATGTGTGCACCCTAATAAGGTAATAAGATACTTACCAGCCTGGGGTTTTCCCGAAGGTGTTGTACAACAGTTCGGCGTAACTCATCATGGGGCATTTGAATTCCTTTGATGACTTCAAGCTGCTCTGAAAGTGCAAAAAACATGCAGTTTCCCTCTCCTTGATTGTCAGAAATCGCAAAACCTCTTTCCAAGGCAATCCTCTTTAAAGCCTGCGAAAGCTCGGTTTTGCCGGACTCTACGCGTGCTTCCAGTAGGATTTGTTGAAGTGCACGGAAAATGAGCTCACCTGAAAGCGGAAGATGAAAAAGACAAAATAAGATACCGTAAAATTCCGAAAATAAGCCCCTCCAAATGTAAGCCCCCCAGACCGGTAACGCTAAAAACTCTCCGTTAAATCGCCCCTCCAAATATAAGCCCCCCGGGGGCTGGTACTTGCCCTCAAATACAGAGTGAAACAAAGCAAAAATGGTAAATTTACTTCCATCTATAAGGGAAGCTTAATCGATTTTGAAACGCAAATATCCCTCCGTAGATAAGCCCCTCCGAATATAGGCCCCTCCAAAAAGAAGCCCCTCAAAAAGAACCTTTGAAAAATATAAGCTCCGGAGATTATTTTGGGAATTTTACGGTCGAGGTTATTTCGCGCCAGTTTTATAGGAGATGATGATCATGATAATGATAAAGAATTTGTATAGTACTAGAACAGGGGGGGGCCCACGACTCCAATAGCGCCTAGTACTAAGTCGTGGCCCCCCCCCCTGTACTAGAACTATAAAATATTCAAAAGCGCTTCACATTAAGTTACAATTAAAAAAAATTCCTAAAAAGCTAATATTAACAATAATAATAATAAAAAAAATTCCATGCTCTGCGAAAATCTAAAAAGTCTAATTCTATACAAACTTAAGCACTAAACTTCAGAGTTATTCTAGTAAATTATAAGCTCTCCGGCCTAAAAAGAAATGTTTTAAGATGCTTTTAAAAAATGGCAAGGCTCCTACTTGTTCTTTTACTTAATGGCAGCGAGTTCCATAAAACAGGTGCAGCACAGTGAATTGGTCTGAAGCTTACAACAGTCGACAATTTCAGAAAAAATACTGCGATTTTAAAAGAACAAAGTAACTTCACTCTACTGCAAAAATATATTTTGGCTTTGGTTTAATTGGCAAAGCAAACAATGACATCACCTGCCATCGGTCCTGTTGCAGCATCTTTTTCAAAACCATTTTGTGGAACGTCATCTTCTTTGGTTTTTTCAACACCTATAAAGTTTAAAATTAGCAGTGAATTTAAATACTCGGAGATGCTACACTAAACATTGAAAAGCTAAAAGCATCCGAATAATCGAAAGCACCCTTGTTCAACAGAAGAAAATAACCGCACTTTACTGCAAAATAAATTTTGTCTTTGCTTTTATTGACAAAGCAATCAATTACATTACCTGCCTTCGGTCCTGCTGCAGCAACTTTTTCACAGTCATTCGGTGGAACGTCACCTTCTTTGGTTTTTTCAAGACCTGTAAATTAAACAAAAAGTGTTGATTATGAAAAAAAATGTCACTCTTAAAAAAAGAAAAATTCCAACCTTAAAAGCCCTCCATTCATTTTTTGTAATAAGTTATAAGCCAAAAGTTTGGCTGGGCTTTTGTTGTTATTTTCTTTTTATATACAAGAGAACCCCACCATTACTGCGGCATATGAATAGAAATCAGATGACTTTGATGTATCGCAATGTTATAGATTTTAATTTCCTTTTATCGTTAACTCCTTCAAGTGTAGCCAACATTTTATAAAATTATACATAAAAGTTTTAAAGAATGGAATTGGTAAGCCGGTAAAAAAGATCTTGATTATTAAACAAATTCTCCTAATCAGTAACACAAGATATGTATGGAGAACAGTGTGGAGAGTGTGAATGTTAACATTAAGGTTAAAAAGGTTAGTGACAACATTTCTACAGCGATGCACATAGACCACGAAACATAATGTAGTAAAAATGTATTTATGCACTCGCTGTTGCAGATGCCATGGACATACAGCGATGAGTGATGAAGGTCAAATGAAGGATAATATTGATAAGATATGCATTTTCACATTTTCAAGTACTAATTATTATTATTATTGTTACTTTCCTATCGGTAAATTTGATTTCTTACCATAAACCATCTTCCACATCCTGTCAACAAGGGCCTGGCACTGTCTCTCCCAAGAGAATCTTTCATCATAACATCTTCGCAGTCTTTGGATTTCCTCAAGCCGCTGTGTCCTTGATTTTTGACGGATGGCTGCAATTGCCTTTGCCCATTCCTTGGGGTCATCACAGTCGATCACAAATGATTCACCCATTGGAAGACCACGCAGTGCTTTTCCAAATCCGGAGTTTCCACTAACCAGAATGGGAAGACCAGCTGACATGGCTTCCAATGCTGTCAAACCAAACCCCTCAGTTCTTGATGGCATGATGGCCAGATCGACTTCACAAAACAACTCTCTCAATCTTTGTTTGTCTTTCACAAATGATCTGACAATCAGCTGGTTCTTTGAAATGCCAGTCTGGAGTAAGATTTCTGCGACTTCATCCTGCCTTCCATCGGGTGCACCAACGAAAACAAGACTATAGGAACTGTCCTTCAATTCAACTATGGATTGAGCAGCAACGTCGTATCCTTTAAGACTAAAGTCTTCGAAATCACCGCGACCGAAGGCTAACACTTTGAAATTTACACTTTCTTGTTCAGCATGTTCAATGTTTGAAAACTCTGCGAAGGAACCTGGTATCAGTTGAAGGATATCTCGACGAGATGAACGCAACTTGGACGAGAACGCTTCTTTCAACTTGGGTCCAACGGCTACAACGAGATCTGCAATTTGACAAAGGTCAACTTCAGCTCTGTTCTTCCCTTCTCCCTTGGCAATGGCGCTTGGATAGTTCTTATGCATCCCCAGCTCTTCAGGCTCAGTGTGAACAACCTGCACCCACTTGCATCGATGGGACTTTCTGATAATTTGTGCTTGTCTGCCAAGCTTTGCTCCATGGCCGATCACAACCTGAATGTCAAGGTCATCTGGTGGAAAACTCAACCAGTCAAGAGGATCACTGAAGCCAGGAAGGCGCTCTGCTTCCCGGATGGCAATGTTGTGACTTTCGGCAGCTCTCTTATCCTCTTCGCCACACTCAAATTCAGGTACAAGAATGGTGACTTCTACGTTTGCGTCTTTTGCCAAATGTATGGCAAGAGTTCTGTTTATCGTTGACAAGCCACCCTTGGACGACCCCCACTCATTCGCGAGAAGGGCAACTCTTAGTACAAGACTCTCTGGACGAGCTTGTGCAGTATCAGGTGATGATGATTGAGTACACGCCTCCTGCATAGCAACCAAAATTGTGCACTTTAAAATATAAACTTTTACATCTGGGGGTTTCTACATTTTGGAGTGAAAGTTTGCAAAACATGTTATCAACACGTTAGATGCTATAAACGTATTACTCAACATTAAAGCAAAACAGCACATTAAAAAGACTTGAGAAAAAGTTATATACCCACTGCTTAATGTCAACAGGCCAATAACAATTAGTAATAGATGGTAGCCAATTGACCTTATCAACCGACTTGATATTAAGAACCAATGTTCGTTAAGTTGACAGCAACAAAGCCTTCTCATACACTGCAAGGAAGCTTGTGGTAGGATAAATGAAGGCATACGTTGTACATCACACTATAACCTGACAAACCACATGCATAGACTTTGTTGAAACCTTTTTATTTTAAATAGATGGCCATCTTTTAAGGACATAATTTTTTTATTAGTAGTATGTGTATTCACTTGCTATATGAAATTTGCTAAGACTACTGCTAGAGATCGCATTTCACTGCTACCTACCTTACTTTCTGCTTGCGAGAACCACTTTTGCTGTCCCTTAACTGTGAGTACCTCCTCAACAGGTTTCTTCTTGCAAATCAGAGGATCGCCTTGTCTTAACTCAAGGAGATGAAGACAATCTTCATGAGAACATGCAATCTGATCATGCCTTGAACACTTTTCCCGCTGACAATACGGACAGGCGACCCGAATATGATACTGCAATCCACCTTTATAGAGATCACGTGACAAAGTTTGCAAAGTTGCCTCCACAAACTCACGAACATGCACTGCTACCTCACTTGTGCCATCCACCGAGATCTGCTGAAGTTGGTTTCTTTGCTTGATAAAAAACTTAATAAACTGCTTCTTACAAATAAGAACAAAATCATGGAAAGTTTGCTTCCCAATGATAAACCACGCTCCATTTTGGTACAGGGTAGGGGGCTGAGTTGGACCAGCCTCTGAACACCAACGGACAGATCGAGAAACAAGCCGAGTGAACAGACCATGGGGAACAGAACCGCTGACAAAGTAAACAAACAGAGGACAAGGGTCGAGCCTTGAGGGCGCTATGGAACAAAGGGAATCAGGCGAAGCTTTGAGTTGAGATGGAACGAAATACTTTTCACCTGTCTTTGAAGATGAAAATTTTGCAATCAATCCAAATTGTTCCATCAAATCCAGAATGTCTTTCCTAGCAACGCCCTCCAGAAGAAATTTGGAAAACACATGATCAAGCAGTTCCATGCTGAGAACACCGCTTTCTTCGACCTCCTTCCAGTGCTTTGCAAACTTAGGGACCTAAGACGGAATAACAAGAGGAATGTAAAGAAATTATTTTTCGCAAGAAAGGTTTTATTCAGGATATTGTGCAAGTTAATAACATTCACTGCTCATTTTAGGTGTTAGGTTTCAGGAGAATTGTAAATATAGCGAACACGTACATGCTAAGTTGATTAAGGCAAATACTGTTAGTGTCTGTTTGTATTAAGATTTTTTACGGATGGAAGGTTTTAGTCAAGTTGAAGTAGCCACCTATTTAGCGCCTTAGTTTTACCGAATATCACTTATGGTCTGCCTGTTTATAGCGCTGTAGACTCAGATTTCACGGTCATACAAAACGTTTTGGATAGATGTTTTAAAAGGAAATACACATCTAAGAGAATGGACATTCGAGAAATTTTAGAAAAGGCAGATAAGAAGCTTTTCAAGGTACGTTCAGTGGATCCCGATTGCCAGCTTAGTAACATCTTTCCGAAGAAGAAAGAAACAAAGTAACAACTCAGAAACAAAAGTGCTCATCGCTAGGATATAAAGACTGATACATTTAAGAATGTTTTTGTAAATAGGCTTATTTTTAGATATAATCTTTAATCTTTCTATTATTTGTATACAGTATGTCGTATGTATTTTTAGAATCCTAACTGCTGATGTAACTTAAGATATGTCTTTTTATCTTACGAAGAATAAAGACTGATTGATTGATTGATTTGATTGATTGAATGATCACAAAACTATTCAAAATAGCTTTCTTCCAGGATCATTTTACATTTCTAAATGTTATACTAATAAAGTTTAGCAAGTTCTCTAAAAGAAATAAGCTACTAAACATTTTAAGCAAACATTCAAGGAAAACTTTTCTCCTTGTAATTTGCGGATTTGTGTGAGGACACGTCTAAAATGAAAGTTACGAAAGACTGATTAGAAAGTATAACTGTGAATAAATCTTTCTGGGGGCGAAAAAAGATCATAGCCTTTTAAACAGACCTCAGATTTCAAATCTATAGAATGCTCTTTAAAGCGTCACGTAAATGCCAGAATCCTCTATTTGGTTTACTCTCCGGAAAATTCTTAAGGTCCAAATTTCACTTCCAGAAACTATAAAAGTGCGTTCTGATTGTTCGACATAAAGAGTCGCTGGTTTCAGCAGACGTATATGTATCTTTCCATTTTTTTTTTTGTTGTGAGACGTTCCTTTAAGACTACACTTGAGGATAATTCTACAAGTCATGCAATGTGCTTCCATTGCACCCCTTTAAAGGTAGATTGTGCTGATGTCACACACGAAAGCTAGCGTGCAATGTATGAGACATAATCATTTTTATTTGTTACGGCACGGTTTGACACCCATGATTTCATCCAAAATGGGGGCCATTACAAAGCATTGTAAGTTTGAAAACACGTTTAAAATGTCTTTCTTACCATTTTCCTAAAATCTGGAATAGTGATCAGCTGCCCGAACAAGTCTATCAGCCACTTGGCACTCAAGGTGACTGTGCTACGGTGCTTGATAATTATCCCCAGGTCATGATAAAAATTCACCATGGTGGTAAACTCTTCATCGTCACTGATGAAGCACTTCTCCTTGGCATGGGTCCTTAGGTTTGTTATACTCAGGTAATAAACTGGCTTGGAAAGCAAAGCGTTGATGACTTTCTTAAAGCTCAGCCACCTAGTTTACAAAACCAAAGAGAAAACTGATGGCCCGTGTTAAAGTATACATGTCTGTAACGACACAGTATACCTGTGCTGACTAAAGTACAGGGCCCAGTTGTGCGAAAGGTGGATAAATCTTTTCACTGGATAAATAGTGGATAGTGCCATTAGGTTTACTGATATTTTTTCCGCTTGGTAGTGATTCATCGTTTGAACAACCGGTGCCAGAAGCATGCAAACGCTACAAAACATGACTGCTGAGATGTGAAAAACCATGAAGACTTCTTATTAGTTGGTATTAATGGTCTTTCTTAAGTTAAAATGAGATAAATATAAGCTTAAATAAGCTTAACTAATACAGCTGGTCATGTTCTGAATGTTCACCCTGTATTATGCAGTTTACTACAGATTGAACGGGTGTGTGATCCACTTTACTTTATCTTCGACGATGAAATGTACACAGTGTTTTTCGGCCAATTCAAAATAAGATTATCAAACCCTTCAGAATACCCCTTAAGCCCAGCAGTTAGAAGTGCTTTTCATGGTTAACTTGTTTCACATCGTGTAGAATGCTCGGTCACATCCGGGAATTTAACAGGCTAGAGCCGCATTCGAGCCACGATTTGGTCTTTAAAATATGGCGGAATAATAAGACTGAAACGACTTTAAGAGTTTTTTGTCTCTGATTATGAGTTACTCGTAACCAAATCTCAATGGGTACCACCGGAATATTAATATCAAAAAACATCAAATTCAAGATCTTACCTTCGATTAATGCCAGCTTATCGGATTTCACTGGTTTTTTCGCGCTAAAAACCAACTAAAAAATCGCCATTTTTGTATGGATTTTCACTTGCGTAGACTTTCGCGGAAAGATTACAACCAAAGTTTGCAGAAATCGCGAACGGTACCACCTGATATCGTGCCATCTCTCGTCTACCTTTAAGTGTCACTGTCACTAAGGACCAGGCAGGGTCCGCGGATCGAGGTCGGCCGATTACCTCCAAATTTTCAGCATTTTTTCTCTATCAGATAAGATTACGATCGGTGGTATTTTTAGTAAAATAAAATTAATTTCTTAGAATTTTGACCACCCCCCTAGTTTTTGGTGCTATTTTGCCCACGTGAGACGGAAAATTTGGGTAAACTTCCACGACGCATTTTACTTACTTGGCATTAGCCTTATTCATTTATACGAACTGTACATACTTTCCAGCCTATAACCAGCTCATGTCTCCAATATAAACGAATTTTGTTAAAAATAACTTACTTTGGAGCGGTTCCAAATATCATCACTTCGTGGCTATCGCAAGTAAGAAGAATTTTGGCAATTTTCCAATCTGGTTTTCTCTAAAGTGCGGCAGTTTATATCCAGATCAAAACTATTTTTTATTAGTCTGTCATAAAGTCTTTACAAATACGCAAACTCTTATTTGGCAAGTTAAAATCTCGTCGCGTGAGCTTTCTCACAACTTTAACCTAATTTCCTACTTTGCATAGTTGTAGTTTTTCCGGGAAAAATTTCACGCTTGATTTGCGACTTGTTGCAGGCGTTTATTGGCTTCTTTACTATCACTAAGAGAAAAACATTACTTTTTCAGGTAAGTGGCCATAGTTCATCGGCCTATTTTGTCATTTGGTAGGTCAAAATCCCCTCCCGTAAGCTTTCTTCAAATTTAACTAATTTGCATGTTGTCGAATTTCCCCGGGAAAACTTCACCTGTCTGTTGATATTATATACAAGCGATGATAACCCTGCACGTAATTAATTATTAATTTTTATGAGGTTCTTGTTTTTGAAACTAATTGTTGTTTCGATCTTGCAGACGTTGACAGTCCACAAATTTGGGGCGAACATAACAATTCTGTCATTTCACTAAACATGGACATGCAAATTAATATGCCAGACAGGCTCAAGATTGTGTTTTGTAAAGTAGTGAATAGTTTTGGAGACTAACAGAGTTAATGTTTTCTCCACGTGTGATGGAAGGCAAACAGGCTGCCGAAATGACAGTCAATTCGTGGCAGAGGAAATGCAATTCGAACAGATGCGCAAATTAGTGAGTCGAAACTTAATGCATTATAACGTAACAGATTTGACACAACGTTACTAAAGTTGATCAATCCGTGTGCATTGCTGCTGAAATCTTCCGGCACTGCTCTTTTGTCTAGGAAGAAAACCGAATTGGTTTCATCCATGATAGCATTCAAGCATAGCGACGGACAGCTGGTGTTTAGCAGTATGTAAAAATCCTTGCAGTTTTTTGTTTTACTGTGTTTACCATAGCATTCATTCAGTTTGCAGTCTTATATTGCTCACGATTTTTTAATTTACAAGTATTTATAAACCCTGTTATCGAAGGGTCTCCCTGTACCTATCTAAAAGGCCCCAATGGAGAAGATTGGGGTAGAAGCATAGAGATCCTCCCTACTAAAACCATGTAACGTTATTTTTGAAAACACGTGCAACTCTCAGAGAATTTTTGAATGGCCTCAAAGAAAGTTTTTTTTCTTGACAGTGGTCCGCTTGTCGTCAGGTGTAGCTGATTGCAGATTTCTTTCAGAGCTGCCAGTTTGAGTGAGTCAAGCTTCTTGTTTTTTACAAGTTCGCAGATATTGCTAATGCCCACGATGATTGGATGGCTTGGTTTGCCCATATCATCCATCACCAAACTTCTAAGGGTGTCAAACGCTATTTCCGACTCGGCAGCCTCGATGTCTTCCTCCGAGATTTCCTCCGCATCAATACCCCTATGACGCAGCGCCGCTGTCTGACGTGAAAACAGGCTACTGATCTGCTGCGCAGTCCTCCACTCTTCAGGCTTAAACGTGGGCTCTCCGTCCTCATTTCTGAGGGTCTTCATCTCCCTCGCTACCCGTACAGGATCGGCCTTGTTTCCAGTTCTTGTACCCTCTTCGAATTTCTTCATCAAGAAGAAATCATATCGTACTGGCCTGACACCGGTTCTCACCCCTACTTCTCTAAGACTTAACAAGAGAGGCCCATTGTGGTAACATCCAGCGTTATCCGATCGGAGGTAGGCTGTTGTCACCCCTGGATACTCCAGTTTGACTTTTTGCAGCAAGTCCTCTATTATTGAAAGAACTGCAAAGCTATTTTGGGTGCAGTTGTTGAAAATGTGTACAAAACACTCGACTTCATGCTTGCTCTCCACTGTTGCTCTAGTGATTACTGCACTGATATGCCAGCTTCTTCCTCTCTTGCCAAAAAAATCACTCATGTGTTCTCTGTATTGCACAGGCAGAAACTTCATTGCCCAGTCCATTACGACAAGACACGAGTTGTCGTCTAGCTTCTCGAGAATATCCTGCTTGGCTTCGTCCTGGTTACTTGACCGTAGCAAGTGATTCTTCCACGCTTGTATGTTGCGCACACTCTCAGTGTACTCAAACCTCCACCTAACCCTCTCCTCTTCCGTCATGTCCGCTTTGTCTTGCATCTCTGCCACCTGTTTCAGTACTCCTTCTAGACTCTCACAGCGCTCACATTCGTAGCAATGTTCATGATCACATTCGCCCCTGAACTCCCATGCACTACTGTCACTTAGTGCGTGGACCGTGCAGTGATCACTGCAATGTTCTCCTCGTCCGATGTGTGTCTTGAAATCATTCTTTAAGTACCTTTTTGCATCCTTTAGAAATTTCTGAGTGGCAGTAACGTTGATGCCCTGATCTGCTAAGGCCTCCAACATAGAAAAGAGTTGATCAAAAGCCTCTGTACCCTCTGCAGTGGTGTTGTCAAGTCCCTGAAGGGATTTCTGCATAGAGGCCGAACACACTTCAATCATTCGGTAGAGAGAACGCTGGCTCGCCGGCTCGAACTCTTGTTCTTTACAATAGTCTAAATATTGTCTGATGATGCGTGAAGGAATGACGGTCCTAATGACTGCTGGTATGACAATTTTCTCCCCCGAGTCAAGCTTGAGAGTCTTTGTCCCGAACGCCACGTCTTGGACAAATTCTGGTCTGGAGATATATTCAATGAAATGATCCACCTTTTCATGCTCAATTCTTGTACGGAAACTAGGAATTTCAGGGAGAGGCTGGCCTTTCCCTGCTTCTGTTGCATGTTGGCGAGCTTGGTCGATGCGCCATTTGGAAAGCCCAGGGATCATCTCTTGAAGCTCAGCTCTTGAAAAGTCGTCTGCAAAGAGGGAAAGGATCTGTCGCTTTGTTTGCCAATGACCTGCTTGCTCATAGGCATTGACTAAAATGTCGACAAGACCAGAGTTGGGATCAAAACGCTTGCGCTTTCCTTGGTTGTCTCTGTTTGGATCCAAAAGTACCTCCGTTTGTAACGCCTTCAAAACCAGTTCCTCTTGACCGGGAGTGATGACAGACAATGAAGTCACTATAGTCTCCTTAGCTTTGCGGATGTAATATCGCTGCTGGGTGTCGGAGACGTCGTCCCAGGTCGTGTTCAGGCTGGACATTACGGGGCTGTAGCGGCCACCTGAGATGCTGTGGACAGCTTCGTTTAATTTCTGCCGTTTGCTGTTTTGTTCCTCCATCTCGTCAACCCATAAACTAATCTCTTCGTCTGGTATCGAGGCTTGGGACGAATGGGACTGCAAAGAGACTGTTTCTAACCCCTCACCAGTGCTTGAGACCGCTGCACACACCGTGGCTGGCAATGTGCTCTCCTCACAAACAGTAATGACAGAGACAGTGGCAGAATCAGACTCCTCGATCTCGTCTCCAATCACCAAGGTGTCTGAGTAAGGATCCTGAAGCGTAATAAAATAGATTAGCAAATTATGGACAAGATCGTCAACAATTCCACAAAGATCTCCAATACATGTAACTGTGGAAACTCTATATGTGTTTCCTAGCCGCTGCCAAAGGGTGCCCTCGCATCTTTGTTGTTGCTGGTCTCTTCAAGCACTGGTCAAGACCAATTTGTCATTCAGAAAACATTCAGATGTAGTCGAGTAATTGTTCTCGACGCGCGATCTGAAAACTCTAGACATGGCTATCATTATAACTAGGTCCCAAGCCTCTTGGAAATCGACCACACCTTAACGATTCCAAATGGCTACCCATTGAAGAAAAGACAGGAAAACCAACAAAGGTACGTGTTATTCATGTTGTCAGTTGTTATAGATATCAGTGCACCTGTTGGCGGTATCAAAACATCCTCTGATTATATGGTCAGTTACACTATGCTTAGTTACACTAAGCTGTGAATGGCCAATGTGTACTAGCTTACCTGCTCTCCAGACATGAAACCGTGAGCCTTACGGGATTTGTAGTGTGCTCCACGGCAGCTGGAACACACAGCTGTCATAAAAAATGATAATGATAAATAGATTAACAATACTGACAACAATAACCAACACGATCACCATCAACGTGATTGACCCTTTATACCGTCACCATCGTCTTTATGGTTATCGTTATCATACCCATCATCAATATACAGTCAAGGGACATATATATTCGTCACTTTCAATATGGCGGCGTTTACGCGCGCTGTTTTAACTTCGTTTACGGTAAATTTAAGTTTAAAATCACCTTAGTATTTGGTAAGATGACCCGTCATTTTGATAACATTGTCTAGGCGATCAGGAATGGGCTGGTAAAGCTTTCATATTCAATCTAATTGGATCTTCCGCTACACACTCTCAGTTTCACGAAGAAGGTCATTCTTGGTAGCGATATTTTCAGTGGACTTTTGTAACTCTCTCTTGATGTAAAGCCAAATGTTTTCTATTATATTTAAATCTGGAGACTGTGCTGGCCATTCCATTAAGGGTACTTTGCTTTATCTTTATAATTATTTACATTGTGTGCTCCGCTGTGAACTGGCGTATTGCCATCCATGAACATGTAGTCTTTGTCTTCTAAGTACTAAACAACTACTGGCCATACATTATTTTCTAGGATGTCAATGTACTTGGCAGAGTTGCTGTTGCCTTCAACTGAAGTCACACTTCCAACACCATCATATCAAAAACATCCCCAGATCATCAAATTTATCTTTTGTTCCACCTGTGATAGTCGTTCTTAGAATGCTCAACAGTCTTGACAGTTCAGCTTTGTTTTTCACGGATTCTGACAAAGTAACAATTAATTCTTTTGTCTCTGCAGACAGTTAAGCACTTTGTCGACTCACGAGTGCTGAATATTGTTTATCAGAAGCAAAACAAAATAACTGTGATCTTTTTTTGCGACCACCCGTTGCAGTTACTGTTGAATAAATGACTGAACGATGTGTCAAAACACAAACAGCTTTTGTTCGTTTCCTTTTGGGAAGTTTGAAATTTTTTTCTTGCTCTTAGTCGGATGTTTGTTTGTTTTTATTTTTACATAATTTTCCCGCCTTTATTGACCGATGTCGCGCTCCGCATCTAGTTTTCCCCCGCGTAGTGTGCACAACGCGGGTAAGAATTTCGCGCGTTATTTTTGATAGTGACGAATACTTATGTCCATTGACTGTAGTTTGTGTCACTCACGTAAGACCAAATTAAAGTGCGGTAATTTGCTTTCTTAACAGCTAAAGAAAGGAAGGTGAGTGAAATAAGGAGTGTTTGGGCGTCCCTTGCAGCCCCACCCAACTTCCCATTCCCTCTACTCCCCCTCCTAGTTCTCCTCTTCCCCCGTCCTCTCCCATTTGGCGTCATCTTGCAGGCGGGGTGCTTGATTAGCAAATTACCACTTCAATCCACCTCGAAACACTACCCCAACGTCCCCTCTCCCTCCCCTTTTCCGAAAAAGTCAGAAGGATATCAGACAATGCAACAGAATTAGGCAATGCCTTTGTATATTTAAACGAGTCGACTAAAAGAGAAAAGCTCATTCAAATACAAAAAGCAATGGCATCGGATTACGTTTTGCTTCGTTCCCTTAGCATATTCCGATAAAGAAATAAAATTTATGTACTAACCATATCCATAAGCACAAAGTAAAATAAGTACCTTCGAAATAAAGGTTTCGTTTGTATTTACCAGTGAAGTCCATACTACAACTCTAAGTATTAAGGCTGCGGTCTGGCTGCACCCGATTTGTACTTACCCGAGCCAATGGGAACTGTGGCTTGGTGAAATTGATAAATTTCTTCCGACAAGGTGGCGTTTACGCGGCGCGGTTTCTTTATAGTTTTCCGCGGTCCTCGATGACTTGGATACGAGCATGTGTTGCTCTTTCTGCCAGCCCAGTCTGTAGTTAGTTTTTTTCTGTGTCTCGGGCATATTGTCATTGACATTTTCTCGTTATCGGTTGTAACAAAGTATCCAGCTCTATTCAGGATCAGGTCAACCTCATTAACGTTTTCGTCTCCGGTTCGCAGTTGCCCTGAGCTGACTCCCAGGCTTAGTAGATGTGCAGTGATGTCTAGCTTGCACGCCAACAGGGGTACAACCTGCGACCCCGTGCCCTCCAAACTACAGGCAGAATCAGGAGAACTGAACGAACAAGTCAAACTAACATCCATATTGAAAACAGCAAAATCAGCTGAACAGGACAGCTGTCTGCAGATAATCAGATAAGGGATGGAAAATTATCTTTCCCTGAAGTGTACTTCTACCAAATAACAGAACCGCTCAATATTTCAAAGAGTTTGACAGTGAAGTATAGTATAATATGCAGGCCACCTATCTGAAAAAGTAATGTGTTGCTCTTAGTCACAAACACCGGGAATATGTCGCAAATTAATCAAGCGTGAAATATTTCCGGGAAAAACGACAATTATGCAAATTAGGAAATTAGGTTAAAGTTGTGAGAAAGCTCACGCGAAGGTATTTTAACTTGCCAAATAAGAGTTTGCGTATTTGTAAAGACTTTATGACAGGCTAAAAAAAAATAGTTTTGATCTGGATATAAACTGCCGCACTTTAGAGAAAACCAGATTGGAAAATTGCCAAAATTCTTCTTACTTGCGATAGCCACGAAGTGATGATATCTGGAACCGCTCCAAAGTAAGTTATTTTTAACAAAATTCGTTTATATTGAAGACATGAGCTGGTTATAGGCTGGAAAGTATGTACAGTTCGTATAAGTGAATAAGGCTAATGCCAAGTAAGTAAAATGTGTCGTGGAAGTTTACCCAAATTTTCCGTCTCACGTGGGCAAAATAGCACCAAAAACTAGGGGGGTGGTCAAAATTCTAAGAAATTAATTTTATTTTACTAAAAATACCACCGATCGTAATCTTATCTGATAGAGAAAAAATGCTGAAAATTTGGAGGCAATCGGCCGACCTCGATCCGCGGACCCTGCCTGGTCCTTAGAGACAATGACACTTAAAACCACGACAGTCTTTTAAACCAAGGAATGTGATAAAAACTGGGTTTTTGTTTTCCTTTGAATTTGACCTGAACCAGTGAGGGGTAGCCAGCGCGAAGAAAATGCCCAGAAAACGTCTTTGAAAGCCAAAAAAATCCTCCGCGTTTCGGCCGCCATCTTTTTTATTTTTCAAACTTGTTTCCAGTACTGCTTGACCGTTTTGTTGTTTTTAGCTCATGTATGCTTCATTTAGAAGTGTCACGGATAAAAACAGCAAAATACTAACCCCCACCCGGACGGGAAACTTTTTGTTGACCTCAATGGGCCGGGAATTCTACACGACGAAGCAACGAGATATTCATTTCTTATGACCGCCAGGGTGGGTCATACAGGAATCAGTGAATTTTTTCTGTACACGCTGTAATTTTTTTTAACCAAAGTAAAGGACTACAATGAACCAGTCTTTAGATGTTTTTGCGGTCACACTTTTATGAGGCCCCATTAGGGGTTTTCGGGATACGGGATATTCGAGGAAAAAATTACCGGGATAAGGGATATTTGAGGAAAAAGTTATTGGGATACAGGATATTGAGAAGTAGTTTCAGGGATACGGGATATTCGCAAAAAATTGTAACATATCAGATGTTTGATGAGAAACGTTTTTGGATTACTAAATACATGCCCTTTTCTGTATTTTTGTTGATGATTAGATATAAATGAAAAATATATAAGTGTAAAACAAACCGTTTGACCAGTCATTGGTTCATCATGGGCACTATGTGGGGGTAACATGAACTACTAAAAATAGCGCGCTAGCACTCGATCGAGGCAGCGCCGCCTGATCGAGGCGAGACCAGGTAAGCTAATCAGCTAATTATATTAACTGGTATACAAAAGTGATTTTGGTGGCAACATTTGTTAACTTTCCACTTGATATCTACCATATTTTGAATGATAGCAGTTTAAACAACTGTCACAATAAGCTCCTTGAAAACCATACTTTTCCAGTTTACGTTTTAATGCCAGTGAATGAATATTATAAAATATATCGTAGCAAGTAACATATGAAAAATGGCCGACACTTTAATTTCCGGGATATTTGTGACCGGAATTTATGGCATACGGGATATTTGGTCAAAAAATTACAGGGATACGGGATATTAAGACC
>CALNXI010000615.1:93635-108186 GCA_942486025.1 Porites evermanni | reverse complement strand
TTTGAATTTGACCTGAACCCGTGAGGGGTAGCCAGCGCGAAGAAAATGCCCAGAAAACGTCTTTGAAAGCCAAAAAAAATTCTCCGCGTTTCGGCCGCCATCTTTTTTATTTTTCAAACTTGTTTCCAGTACTCCTAAACCGTTTTGTTGTTTTTACCGCATGTATGCTTCATTTAGAAGTGTCACGGATAAAAACAGCAAAATACTAACCCCCACCCGTACGGGAAATTTTTTGTTGACCTCAATGGACCGGGAATTCTAAACGACGAAGCAACGAGATATTCATTTCTTATGACCGCCAGGTAGCTCATTCAGGAATCACTGAACTTTTTCTGTACACGCTGTAATTTTTTTTAACCAAAGTAAAGGACTACAATGAACCAGCCTTTAGATGTTTTGCGGTCACACTTATATATAGCGTCACAGTCAACAAGTTAATGATGACACCTGAAACACATTACATATCAAAAAAAATAATCTTACCAGGACTGGCGGAAACAAACGCCATACAAAAAAACCCTAATTTCAGTGCGTTCACAACTCAACTCTTGAAATTATTTTTAATATTTACTTTAATGGATTCTATTCTTGTATAACCATTATTTACCTCATAGGTATCCTCTCCCCAATGTAAGGCTCCTGTCTTAGCACTTCCAAGATTTTGACTTGTAGAGCTTGGATCTTATCTATGTTTTCATCTTTCCCGAAAACTTTTTTCTTGATCTTTCTTTGAGTTAATTTTGCAGTGTTGTCAATGCTGAAGATAGGCCGCACCACATGTCCTTCATAGTCCTTACCAGCAATTGCGTTCTGGATTCCTGTTTTCATTGTTTCAATATCTTCAAATGGTTTGTCTGCATGGGTCCCTACAATGATCACTGGGGGGCGCAAATAATGAGGCACCTCCTCTTCTTCATCATCACAGGTTTCTCTTCTCATCTGTGCGACGCTATGCACTGTGGACAACCAAGACAACAAATTCTCAAGATTTGTTTCCCCATTTGGGTTTTCCAAATCAACATCACGAGACCCTTGTCTCACACAGGGTTTGGCTGTGTCATGCAATGACTTGCTGAGGTTGCACACCAAGATATATAGCGCACGTGATGATAAAAATACAGGATGGGATGCATAATACAGGTGTTGTCCAGCAAAATCCCACAGTTCAATACTGACAACAGATTCCTCAGGCTTAACATCTTCACCTTTCATGTACTTTATTAAATTTACAGTTCGATCCTTGATCTCCTCTGAAGGTGAAGTAGTATCAACCACTAACTCATGATCAGGTCCTGTTAATGTGAGTTCACTAACACTGTCTTCGTTTGGATCACCAACCTGTAGCAGATTACGAAAAAAAACAAACAAACAAAAGAACTGTTGATTCTGATTCTAAAAGACGTACGGTAGCTGGCTCGATTTTGGGGGTGAAGAGAAATAGTAGAGTAAGAAAAAACGACATAACGCCATTTTCTGGGGCAAAATAATTGAGAAAGTAGGTTTCTTCGACGGAATAATGAGTTCTTTTTCACTGGAACAAGAACGCTGTTAGTAACGTTGAGTCTCGCTTGCTTGGAGATAAGTTTTGTTGTCAAAGGCACCGGTGCTGTCATCCTACTTTTTCGTTTGAAATACAAAACGAATGTTATATGTCATAATGTAAATACTCAAAAAGTAAAAATTGCAAGGAGAGACAGGCCGCACAACTTAGCCTCAAACTGGTGTGAAACCTTTTGAAAACCTTCTACATATTGATATTGCTCTTTTGAGGAGTACTCTTTCGGGGATTTTACACTCAAAAAATTCACCGATGATTTTTATCGGTATCAGGGGCCCATGACTCTGTCAGTATAAATATTCATAGCTCCTTTGTACCGGACCAAAGTACGGCCCGGTACAGTATATGTTCAGCACAGGAAAAATGTGTAAGTTTAACAGAACCTTATACAACACAAAGTTAATTCAGTTCGCGCGTATTTCTGCTGAATTTGTTGTCCTCTTTATAAGATATCAATACCGCGTGAAAATAATTACATTTTCCATAGCTGCTTAGTATCTACTTTTAATATTTTCGTACAGTCTCAGAGTACAATGTTTAGAGTTGTGCACAGCATGCATTTTAGATAGATAGATAAGAACTTTATTTTAGCACGATAAAAATATCAACATTGCTGGTGGGGTCGTGCATACAACAATTACAAGAAAAATAAGGAGCACTGAAAGCAAATGTACAATTAAAAAGTTAAAAACTGTTCAAGTTTTTTCTTTTATTACAGTATCACTGGGATAAAGCGTTTCATTTTCCCGGAAAATTTCACTTTCTCGTCAAAACAATGCACTGACTCAGACAGACTCGGATTAGTTTACTTGAATTTAGTGTTCAATACAGCCAACGGGGTTATGTTCTGTGAAATTTATCTACAGTCTGCGGCCCACATCACCACTGATCCACCATTTATTTATTCATTTTATTTTCAAGTTCTTTTTAACCGATCCTCAATCCCTAATTCCTCGATCCTCGATCCTGATTTTCCAATAAACCTTGAAGTTTTGCTGATTAAGATTATTCTTTTTGTTTTCGACCACTGAAGTGATCAGTTGTTGTTCCAAAATAATCAACACATTCAAGCGATAGAATTCTTGGACCAACCCGTTCCGGAAAAGCTCGATATGGGATGTCTATTCTGTGGACATGAGGTGCTGTAAGTAGATGCGCGGATAGTCAAGTTCAAAGCTACTCATATAAACACATCCGTGACACATACGTAACGTTAGGGTGAATTTCCACTGACGCGTTTTTGGCTCCGTACGTTAACGCACGCAAATTTTAATCACGTTAATAAAATAGGGGTAAGATATAAAGTGTTGAGATTAAACGTCAAGTTGAGCGAGTTTCTACTTTTACGCTTACATAATTGTAACTGCGACCTTTCATACATTGCCTCTATTTTATTTGCAAACGCAAATTTTACGCACGTACGCACGTAAAAGATACTTGATATCTCAAGTATTTATAAAGTGCAACACGACTTCACATCTTAACAACTGCGAAAATCTATCAATTAAATACATAAAACAAAGTGAATCTATTTAACCGTAGATTTCCGAAAGTAATTGAGGCAATATTCTGAGAAACGTAACGCCTTAAAACACCACAAAATAGGATTTCCCCGCTATTATATTTTCTCACCCTACTTGGGGATATTTCCTTTTTAATCAGTGCCTGCATGTCGTGCATATTATACGAAAACCAAGGGCCTCCATTCGAGGAAAATTACATCAGTGCCCAACTTCAGTCATCGCCGAAAATATACCGCATGCTCATCACGAGACTCATTTGCATACAGTGAAAGTCGCCACGATTCCTATCCCCAGTTTCCACGGTCTTCGCTAGGAACGCGTGGCCTACAAACTAGGTCCCACCGACAAGAAAAAAGAAACGACTGCATTTTTAGAGTCTCGCTCTGCTAAAGCAAGCTCGACTAATAATGGAATAACGTAAATTTTCCAGCTGGAATAATGAACACCGGATTATTCCTCTTCATCCCCCTGATTCGATTATTCAGCCATTTAAAGTTGTTATGGATAACAGAAAATTCTTTATAAGTTCAAACATTGAGGTACAATTATTGGAGGAATGAGGTATCCAAAACATTAATATGCTCCTGCATTTTTCAAGGAACAGTAAATTCAAGAATATATAGAAATATGGTGTTTGATTGAGTCCCCCCAATCCCTTGGCCTTGCTCCTCGCATAAAAAGGAAAACAGCATAGGGAAATTGTGATTGGCAAAAAAAAAAAACTTAGCGAAAGAAAAACTCAAAGACTAATNAGAATATATAGAAATATGGTGTTTGATTGAGTCCCCCCAATCCCTTGGCCTTGCTCCTCGCATAAAAAGGAAAACAGCATAGGGAAATTGTGATTGGCAAAAAAAAAAAACTTAGCGAAAGCAAAACTCAAAGACTAATTAACACTTAAAAGTATAAATAAAGAAACGGCTGTACTCAGTTTGGTTTGTACACGCACTAATGACCCAAAGGCTAAGCTTATGTGTAGATGGGTACAATCATGGAAATATAACAAAATGGTTGATAGTAATATCATTCTTCACTCGAAACTGAACTTATCAGACAAGTTTAAAAAAGGTTAAATTTTTAACCAGCACTGAAAAAGACCCCACGATCTGGCAATTATTACATATTTTCCATACGAACATCGCAGTAAAAAGCAGGGAAGCCGTGGTGAGTTTCTCACTAAAACCTAACTTATGAAGGCAATAATCAATTCATAATAATTACTGTTAGGAAATTATTGACGTAACGAAGGATTCACGAACAAACATCACATTTTAAAACCAATCAAGACAAACCTGGTTCACAAGAGTAACTTCTTCCTCTTCTGCATCAGCACCAACCTGTTTGCTATTCTTGTTATGATCATTTTGAAGAATTGCATCACCTCTTTCCTCCTCCTGAACCCAATCACGGTTAACTGAAGTATCATTCATCTTTTCCACTACCACCTGTGCCACATCTTTCAAACATCCTAGCAACCCTTGTTTTCTCTCATCAATAGGTTGCCAATTCCTGACTTCATCAACGTCCAACTGAAATTTTGATGGATCCACTTCAATTCCATCAGTACTTTTTTCTTTTGGATTAAACGGTAGACCAATGAGAGACTTCTTCAAACTTGTTTTTCCTGCTCGATCCTGCCCAATAATCAATACTCTACCACGGTAAACATTAACAGCTCCATCTTTCAGAGCACTTTGATAAGCGAGCTGTGCTTTTTCTCCGCGTGCTTCTATTTCTAAAGGAGCTAGTGAAAAAAAAAAAACGAATACTTATTAAAGGTAAGTAATGTCTTAGAGGTTGCGTAGTTCATTGGCTTCTACTTCACTTGACTGACCTAGGAGGTGAAGGGAGGGAGGGGGGAGGGTTAATTTCTATCAGAGACTTAGTCTTACACCAGTGTTAATTGTCCTTCCTGTGATCTTTCAGCATGGTCTTTTAAGTTACTAACACAAATCTATAATAAACATAGTTTTACCCAATTTCAAATGTGACAGATAGAATTAAATGTTGGTTATTTTTAACTCTTTTAAACAATCCACCTGCTATCTTAAACTTGTTTTTCTTAATGCGCTTACTTTTCAGGTCTTCATGCATGTTCAAAATACCATAAATGATTATGTTTCGCGTCATCAGAATTATAAGTGTTGTTTACATTCATGTAAAATACCTGTCCCTCTAAGGAAAAAAAATCAATTATTCTAAACATCAAAGAACTAACTTCGTTCCAATAAGCGCCCACTCTCTAATAAGCGCCCCCATCTCGGATGAGTTTTTATTAATAAGCGCTCCCACTCTAATAAGCACCCCTATTGCATAAGCACCCTCATTCCAAGCGCCCCAATACCAATAAGCGCTGCTATTCAATAACGACAATAACCGACTATTGTTAGATTCCTTGACTTTCACTCAAATAAACAGGGACTGCCATTGGTTGATTCTTGGTCACATAGCCTTGACTAAAATCAAATGTATCCCGATCGTGATACATTTGAGCAATTGTACCCCGCTCGGGATACATTACAGCACGTGACCAAACCATGGTGGAAGGTGGCGTGACAGGAGACTGGAAAAACACGGCCAGTTTTCTTTATCGTGAATGAACACAACAACACAAACATGAAGCCTCAAGCTAAAAAGCAACGATTATTATCAAAGTTATCTCAGAAGAGAAACAGCAGCTAGAGGAGGAAAAAGATGCAGATAATATAAGGAAAGTACTTTGTAAAACATTCATTCATCCCCCTGATCCTGTTTATGACCCTGTTGGTGTCCTTGAATATATGTCGGAAACATGTCATCAGACCCTTGCTGACGATCCGAACATTAAGATCATAATTGCGGGTTACATTAATCACTTGAATATCAAAGAACTACGGTGGCCCAGAAGAGTCAATTTTTAATTTGCATGTCCTATTTTTAATTTGCAGCAACATTTTTAATTTGCAGGTAAAATTTTTAGTTTGCAGCAACATTTTTAATTTGCATGTGTGACCCTTCTGGGCCACCGTAAAGAACTCATGCGGCAGTAGGCCATGCAACAATTGGTTATGGCCCCTACTAGGGGGGATCGCATCTTAGATGTTCTTCTTACCAACGGCCCATTCCTTTGGAAAAAGGAACAGTACACAAAGGACTTGTAAGATCTAACCACCTTGTTGTCATTGTACCGCCCTTAGTACCTGGTAAACCCAGTAAGAAATTTGTTAGCTTTAGAGATACCCGCGACCTTCACAAAATTGCTATGGATGTGAAGTTAGAGGTGTGCGACTGGTCAGATATCCTTGGCTTGGATGACCTGAAGAGTGCGTAAGGGTGTTGAATGATAGATTATGGACAATGTTTGATGAAAGTTTTCCCCGCATCAGGGTCAAGGTGTCGTCCAGGGACCCGCCCTTCATGTCCCCGCTCGTGAAAGATCTTTGCAATATTAGGAACAAGAGATCACACACCTGCAGTGTGGCAGAAAACATCACGCGACAGGGGAGAATTAATTTTCTCATTTGCTGGAGTCAAGTGAATGCTGTCAATAATGAAAGCAAGGAACACGCTAGGCGCGTTAAGGCTCGTGGGACATCGCGAACAGGATTACCGATAGAAAGAGTTAGTAATTAAAAGTGATTCGTCCTGATGTTATCAATGCATACTTTCAATCTATTAATACTGACGAGGCGTATAGAGCTACAGTTCGATCTGCAGATACTTGACGGATGCCAGGCACCTACAATGATGAACATTCAGTCAGGAATTTTATAATTAATCACAAAAGAACAGCACCGGGGCCGGATGAATTTCCGAAAATGGCTCTGGCGTGATTACGCCCACCATCTTGCCCCTGTTATTATCAAGATTTTCAACAGCTCTCTTAGACATCAAGTAGTCCCTTATTTGTGGAAACTAACGAACGTCTCACCCATTCCAAAAGAGTCACCATTGCAATCAGCTGAGACCTATCTCATTAACTAACATCATGATGTGAATATTTGAAAGGCTTGTCTGTAAACTGAACTATCTCCTAACCTAAAACCACAAATCAGATCTGATCAGTTTGCCTACAAGGAGGGTCACAATACTATTATGGCCCTCATTAAATGTCAACATCACTGGTTAGGATGGCTGGACATGGAAGCTGACTTCGCTAAGATATATTCCTTTGATTTTAGTAAAGCTTTGATTCGGTCTCGCATGAAATAGTGCATAACAAGTTGGGATCGTACAACATTAATCAATATGTTATCAACTGGATAATAAGCTTCTTGAGTAATCGAAAGCAAAGGGTTGTAGTTGATGACGTGTCAACAAAAATTGTGGACATCAATAGAGGAGTCCCACAAGTAACTGTGTTAGGTCCTGACTTGTTTTCTATTATGGTAAATGACATCATAGCCGCAAATCCAAACAAGAATCTTCTCTTGAAGTATACTGGCGACATCACTTTGAGTGTCCCTATATATAACATCTAATACTCTGCACTTATCTTTAGTCGAGGTGCAGAATATCCAACGCTGGTCTATTGAGAATTGTATAACCTTGAACCTCAGGAAGACGTGGGAAATGGTGGTTAGAGGAAATACTAAGAAACCAATCTCGGAACCCATGAAAGATATTGAGAGGAAGGGGGAACGCAAGTTATTAGGAGTGACATTTACAGAGCTACCATGCAACTGCGACACGCATTTCGATCATAACATTCATTCTAAGGCTAGTTCCAGATTATATATTTTAAGAGTTTGTAAATATTATGGATACTGTGAAAATGAATTACTCAGCATGTCGCGAGCTTGGGACAAATAAAAAATCTGAGTCCCCGACAGGATTCGAACCTAAGACCTCCCAAACACCGGGCGGGTGCTCTATAGAGTGTTTTCACTCACGTGGCCAGTATCTATGCAAATTTATTGGAACAAAAAAAAAGCTTTTGCATATGTTGTACTGTGTGGTAAAAGAATGAAAGATGGCAAATTTTAAGCTGATTAATTCATTTTCGCATTTGTTTCACCGAGCTTAAAATTTACCCTTTACCATTTATTTCAATAGGGTGCATAATTACAGTTGTACTGTATTCTCCCTTAATAGGATTGATTTCCACTTTCGCGTAATTTTTACGTGCGTGCGCGCGTAAAATTTACGTTCGCAATAAAATAGAGGCAATGTACGAAAGGTTGCACGTAAGCGTAAAAGTAGAACCTCGCTTAACTTCACGTTTTATCTCAACACTTTATATCTAGCCTCTACTTTATTTACGTGATTAAAATTTACGTGCCTTAACGTACGCAGCCAAAAACGCGTCAGTGGAAATCAACCTTTATGGCCCTATGAAACAACTGAAATACTAAAATCCTTAAATACTAAAATACTAAGGTAATAAATAATTTAAATATAAAGGAATATAAGGAAGGAAAGGAAGGAAAGGGGGAATATCAGGAAGGAAAGTTCCATGGGAACATATCTTTTGTCAGCTTGAAGATGAGTCCCAACTACGAATTCAACGTTTTGTTTGGCTTCTTTCCCTTTCCTGCTGCCAGAGACTCTCCTTTAGTTGGAGACCATGTCGCTTTGTGGCCATGATGACCTCGTATCATACAAGCAGACGAAAATTCGCCTTTATAAACAAGCTTCGAACTCCAAATCAAGGGATTTTCAGAACGAGCCATGATCGTACACGTTTGCTAATTCTTGCCTATAAGGTGCTCTGCTCCTGTTTTATGGTTCTAGAGTTTTGTTTCCCGATCTAAAAGAGATAGACGCCCTGTCTCTAATAAGCGCCCTCATTTGAGAAACCATTAGTATATAAGCGCTCCAGGCGCTAAATAGAGTCATTACGCTAAATAATTTAATAATGTAGAATTGTGTTTTGTTTAGATCATTCTGTACTTTGTTTCCACCTCCCTAGGCGTTATGCCTTTTAAGCTGGGGGGAAGGTTTGGTTGGCTTCGTGATCCTCGAGGCTATTCCAGTTGGGACCACAGTCCCTGCTGGGTAATTCAACCGTGCTGGGCAGGTTTCAGTTGAAAGACAAGACACCTGGCCCTCCAGATTGAGGGGTTAGGCAATTTACTTACATTATTACCATGCATGCTGACAGGGAGAACCACAACAACTAAGTTGCAAAACAAACCTAAGTGAAGCTAGTTGTGACTCATAATCATTGTGAAATAGTTATAGTTTAGATCACGAAGAGTGCTTTCTAAGGCTTAAACACAGAAAATCAAGCCATCTTCTTTAATTTGAAACTTGAACAGCGAGCTTACTAAACAGCTCAAAACTCCTCACCCTTTATGGTAGTCTGTTTATTCTTCTGTAACAATAATTTTTGTATTCAATACATATTGTGTTCAGCGGCCAAACTTCCATAATTAAAACATGACAAAATCACATCATCCATTAAACTCTGCGGTTGTGTTATCACTGGGATAATGTTTGCTAGATAAAGCCAGCAAAGTCCAGAAACACAGCGAAAACACCTCCTCTTGTGTTAGCGAGTTATACATGCTCACTGTTTTCAAGAGCAAAAATAAGGGATTTCCTCGTCTTTATGAGTGGAAAATTACTCAAAAGTTAGACAACCTCGCGAGATGTTATAACTTATCCTAATAAATGCCGCAGCCAATCGCGTTGCGCGTTGTGACAGACGCCTGCCAAGTGTTGAAATAATCTGAAAAAATTGTTTTCCAACCCTTGCTTCGGGGTTGGGGCCAACGAGACAAAAAAAAATGTGTTCAAATGTTTTTTGGAATGTTTCCCTGCTTTCCCTGAACTGCTCGCGCCAAAGATGATGTTGATATTGAATCAAGAAGCTGTTGGAACCAGAACTGTCGTCTTGATTAAAGCCCGTCGTGCCCAAGCGATGAAAGTCAGTCATCGGAAACCAATCAATATAATCAATACAATCAATAAAAATTAATCGATTAATATATAGATTTAGCCAGGGCTAAAAGCGAAGCTCCTATTAACTCGAATTTATAATTCAAATCAAACAATAAACTTGTATTCCACAAATCAGTTAACTTTAGAGCACATTCATGTGACTTTTGAGGGAAAGACTACGTGATTTTCGAGAAAAATAATTTGCAAACAGTCCAAGCTAAGAGTGAACTTCATCTTACATCGAGTTGATAGCCTTTATATGTACACCCAAAAAATAGCAATCATCTTCGATCACATTTAAGAGCCATAATGGCTCTTGATCACAGTAGATTAGGCCTGGAAAACACCTGCGCCGTTTTCATCATACAGACCTCGGACAGAATGCAGTGTTTCACAATTTTGCAATACAAATTGCACTCATTCAATATTCAGGACGATCAAAGCACGTGTGGGCTTTTAGCGAAATCGTCAAAAAAATTTCCAAAATCACCTATACGGCTAGCCAGTTCTCACTTTTGACAAGTCGACTGTTTAAATTAAGATTAATATAGTTATACGCTTCAACACAATAAAGAATTTATTATAAAGATCTGTAATCTTCAAAAGCGTTTGATACGCGCGGCATTTTGACTACTCTTGCAAGCGATGTTCATGAGCGACTGAAAACAAACGGCACAGCGATTAAAATTGCAAAAGAGACTACTTACAATCAATAAAGAAAGGGAAAATAATTCGGTGAAACATATACAGAGACAACAATTTTCATTCACGAAGACAAGTATTACACATGTAAAGTGTCTCTGAAAATCCTTGTTTACGTTTTAAGCCGGCTTCCCGGTGTTTGCTTTTTTCAAAGACGAACTCGAGGCAAGAAAATCGCTCAAAGCTTTCTTTTACAGCCAGAATTGTAACCAAATATTCTTTGGAACGTTTTCTTTCTATTTGCGGTGAGAAAATGTCTAAAGGCTTTTTAAAGTTCCATAAGCTGATAATCAAACCTGATACTCGGTCACTCTCGGTCAGATCATTGTCTCAAATCTTACAAACGTGCATAAACCAAATAGCCGCGTAAACTACGCTCGACTTCATTAAATTAGATATAAAAAACAAACAAATACAATAATTACTCAGGCTTACCTTTTGAGATGCACTGAAAACTATCAAGTAAGGCCAGAACCGCTTCAGACTTTTCAACCGTCTTACGCATCAAGCAAGGTGAAAAACGAAAACGATGCCATCCGAATCGGATTTCCGACTTTGCCAAAGCGACGTATTTCTCAACCAAAAACCCAATAAACAAACTAGCCATGAATAACAGAAGACTCTTGATAGCAGCTGAATTTCACTTTGTACATTTAGTGGAAAAAGACAGTTAAAAACATCACAAAGTTGACACAAAACTCTGTCAGCTTCAGCTGTCAAAGTAAACAAGTTTCAAGATGCTGCATAAATTTTCCGCGTGAACTCACCTGTCAAATTTTGACCAATCAGAGTATAAAAATTGGACGTAGAGCGTGACCAACGCGTGACCTTGGTGAGAAAAGTCAAAAGCAACTAGCATGTCCTCCCTGCCTATAAAAACTGGCTTAATTCTTAGCTTCCGAGGTCAGTTTGAAATCAAAATTTTAATTGTGCGGCACATATAAAACACAACATAATTCATATGAATTGAAAAATTAAACTTGAGCCTGCAATCATTTGAAAACTAGTAACTTGTCAGCGGATAACTTTAAAAAGATACTCGACCTCGATGGGTCGACACCTGAGCCCGCGATACGATCAGGTGATACTGGTCAGCGGATACCCTGTTTTGACAGCTGTCAATTGATCACAAGATTGATGTGCAATATGTCTGCAATATCAGTCTTCCTGTGCTCCCAAACTAGAAAGTGTGATTGAACATTGGTTGCCCTGTGGTGCGGACGGACGGGCGGGCTGAGGGCGGTGTACGGTCACGTGATTACCAAATTTTCTGGGATGGGTAGATTTACTTACCCATGGTGCTCCGCAGGCGCGCTTCGCGCGCCAGAGCTCCGCTAATATAGATTGGTTTCACCAATCGATGAAAATCGATACCCACAATGCAAGTACTCTTAATTGTATAGATTTTTATCAGCTTTGATAAATGAACGATTTATGAATTCTCAGCCCCGGGTGTAAGCGCGGATACTTTACGCACCCGTTTGCGTGGACTCGAGTCAAGTTACCGAAGTCTTGTCGTCAAATGACCGGCCAAATGAACGTTTTAATAGAGGCTGTAGTGAAGGGCTGCCACCAGTGCCTATTTGCAGTAAGGACCGGTGAATCTGTTATCCTCGAGGAAAAAACTGACAATAGGCAAGACTTTTAATTACTTGAAATCAATTTTGAAGAATTACAGGGAAACCCTGTAATCCCCCCGTTTTTGTTTTTTTTTATCATTTAATATCCAAGTAGTTTAATTAGTCTTTTTTATATATTGTATAGTTACATATTAGATGTTCTATTCTTTATTGTTTTATCTTCTATTTTTGGACAGCAGTTTTTATATGGGAATTCAGTTTCCCCCTATAGATCGTTTTCACTGTCACGCAACAAAAAATTAAATTGGAAACCGTCCAGTGGAAGAAACCAAGAAAATGAAATGTTATAAAAGACTTATATATAAACAATTTGTCCAAGTCTCAGGTCTTTGTGGCCCATAGTTTCTGAGTTATTTGGCGAAACGTTTCACGCACCTTTGTAGATCTCAGCTTTGTACGGAGACGCCATATTGGTGCACCGTTTTGGTGCACCAATATGGCCGCCGGAAATCAACAAAAACATCTGGAGTTTACTTTTTCTATAAAAGCTCTTTCTTTTCACTCGAGAACTAGCGTACGTACGCATAAACATATCTTCTAATACTTGAAGTGGTTATATTGCTGAAAATCAAGAGGAGAGACTTTTTTTCAACAGACAGCATTCCTATTTTGGTGTCACGCACTGTGAAAACTCGGAAGCTCAAATTGCTGTATTTTCGAAATGAAACATTCTACGGAAATGGAAACTGGTACAAAGATTTACTTCTTGTTTGTCTTCAGCCTAGTGTAAATAAGAATTCGTAAAACCTCGATATTTTGACTTTAAAATTTGATGACGTCACAGTGAAAACCATCTATTGCTTTCCTTTGCCAACTGTACGTTTTCACGGGGTGTCCGTATTAAGCGGGTCATGTTAAAAAAAAAATAGAAAAAACGCCGCTGTTTGTTAGAACAAAATATGAACAAAGAAATAAAAATGGATATTAGCATCGTCAAATAAAGCATCTCCAACTTTCGCAATTGGTCACTCGGTGGACTAAATCCACGGAAACACTAAAAATCGCTCATCTATATATTACTTAATCACTCCATTCTCTGCATAACTAGTTCAATGCCTGAAAATAGTCTCAAATTGACGTCTACAAATCATTATATCCGAGAAGAATCTGTCCATTGGGCAAGAAACAAGTGTCCACTGTCCCCAATAACGGGTGTCCGTATTAAGCGGGGTTCGTAAAGTGGGGTTCGACTGTACCATTGTCAATCGATATAATGAATGAACATTGATTAAAATCGATGAACATTTATATTGATACTCACAACTCTTTCGATCTTCGATATTTATCGATTACTGATAGTAATCGTTTAATTACTGTCGATCATGAAAATCGATTACAATCCATTTTTTCGATTATCGAATTTCATCGATTGGGCTCGCCGGGTTAAACCCGGCTACTTACGGCAATAATTGTTGTTTTGCTGTTAGATTTTGAAATAGGATTAAGACATTACTTCCTATCCTCTTACTCTTTAGAGACAGTATTAAACCGCATTCATAAACTAGCGAGAATCATTAAACGAAAACACATTCAAAGCGTTTAGCCTCTAACATTCTTGAATGTTGCGCGCTTTTTTAATTCGGATCCTCTGAGTTATTCTGAGCTAAATTTAAAAGTGAAAACAGCTGTCACAATTAACTAGTAAGCGTTGGTATGTAAAAACCACCTAGGAAAAATGTTTAGCTCAGTAGCAAAATCAACCCAGTGAAAACACAACCTGTGATTCATTAATATTGCAGTACAATGCAAGGGTGTGATGGAATACAATGTTTGTTCGTTACCTTAGATATCACCTGGAATCTTGTCATTTATTTTTTACCTTTTTATGTTTCCATGATTATTCCCATAATTACTAATTTATTATACCTATTTTTCACATCTGATTTGAAATTTTAAAACAGACATATTAATTAAATATAATGAATTAATATACAAGAAACTTACTATTGATATTGAAACCACAGTTGTAGCATACCCTGATTTCTCAAACCCTCAAATTCGTGAAACCCCCGATAACTGAAAGCAAAACTGACTTCCCTTCCCCGGGCAAATAGTGGAATTTTATTTCGGTTTTTTTCGAACTTCCAAATAACTAAAATATCCGCTGTGCTTACCTGCAACACCACCTACAAGTACTCCTTTCTTCCTCAACTTCAGGGCACATCTTATTGCGTCAATAGTTAAAGGATTCTGACTCACACCCAGCTGCCTCAGCTCCCTCAAGTCACCGATCTCAGCAGGTAGTTCAGTTAGTTTATTTCCAA
>CALNXI010000615.1:68678-84165 GCA_942486025.1 Porites evermanni | reverse complement strand
TTCGTAACTACGGCTAGAATCATACCATGTTTCCATTGCTCAACTTAATGACAACTTAAGTCTTAAACATCAATGTACGCAGCAACAAACCGAAATCGGCAATTCACGATTGCAGCACAGTCGATAGTTAGCGAAGTAGACGTGTGTTGATAATTCACTAAGTTATTTTTCAGTTCTTCAGTGGAACTGAGGCCAAAATAACTTGTCAGCAAGTGCTGTTTTCTTACCTCGAAACTCTGGTCTTCCGCCATGTTGCTTTCTGCACAGACGAGGCTATTTTCCGTTCCATTCTCCTCTCAGAGCCTCGTTCCAAGTCCGCTCGCGTGGAGCGAAGAAAAAGCCTCGTTTCGAGATCTCCAGAGAAGGAACTCCTCAAGTTCCAATACAATGTGTAACTTTAGCCATTTACTTATCAACCCTCAGTACAAAACCGGAAAGTATGGTCGATGGCAAGCATATGCCTGATTGTGGCGTAACCGGAAATAAAACAAAAAAGCCTAATGGAGTGTCTTAACTGTTTTTACTGCGTTTTCTGTGCCCTGTGCCCTGTGACCTGTGCCCTGTGACCTGTGCCCTGTGACCTGTGACCTGTGACCTGCGTTTTGTACCTGCCGGTTTAATACCGGCCATATAGCCACAACAACAAAAGATACGAACGAACAGTAAATAAAGCGAGACGAAATAAAATTCTAAAACGAAAATAAATACTCACAAGATTTGCAGTACGCGGTAAGACGTGAAAGAAACGATAATTCGAAGATTACAAATGATAATTCTAACTCGATGTATTTTATTTACATTTGATAATTCAAAGCTTTCAGACCGCGAGCACATGAGCCAGCCCATAATAGTAACCCAGATGAAACGCAGATGACGTACGCGAATTCGGTACCAGTGCCCGCGGAGGTAGAAAAATTAAACCAAAAATTTCACCCCGCCAGCAACGAGAAGGCTTTCATCAAGGGCGAACTTATGCGTTATGCTAGAAATAGCTCAACTTCACTCTCAATCAATTAGACGCGTATAAATTTCTGAAAACGCTTACACTTTAGGGGTTATCCAGCTAAGTTTCTACTTCCTACCTTTAGGAAGATAAACTATGGCAACAGAAGAAAATGGTTCGCTATAAAGCCCAGACCGGTTATCTAAGAAATTCCGGAACAATAAACTTTCCCCTTTTCTTGTTGTATAAAGCTCAAGTGTTTCTTCTCTGCTTTTAAGTAGCTACTATTTTCTTCTAAGTGTGTCCTCTTTCTCATTTCAATTCAGTCTAGACTCTTGTTGATGACCACCTAAAATGCACAGATTGAGTGCCTATCTTAGGGAGGTGGTCACCTACATGTATCGAACAACAGTGGGTCCCTTCCTACAAGATCGAGGTCTCAACACATCTGCATGCAATTTCTAATCTACAATATGTGTAGTTTCATACCCTGCGAGTAGAGGCTACATTTTCGCTGTGTGAGCTCTCGCAGGGTAGTAGATTCATGGTGTCAGTAAAAGATTTTCACACACTTTGAGTAGTGTACTTCATACAGCAAACAAAAGATTAAACATTAAAATGCCTCAAATGTTTGCTACTGGAGGATAAAAACATTTGGAAATTTTAAAATCATCCGACATCCAAAAACGTGGTTATGGTTGCTTATGAGAGGGGATCATTCAGAAGAGATTCCAACTATAGTGATTCAGTTGGGGAAATTTTGGTGGTTTTTTTTTTCGGTTGCTTATGTGAGGTGGTCGCCAGTGAGAGGACGCGTCCCACATGAAGGTTTGACTCATTAGTATGTATCACAGTGCACCAGATTCTGTAATTGTGGTGGTGAAACTGACCATGATGCAAGGAAAATGATGTCATTGTTGTGTACTGCTCTGTTTGGAATAAAGACCTTTAAAAGAAACACTGTTTCTCAATTCTGGCTTTGAATGTATTATGGGTAAGTGAACATGTCTGTGATCAGGTATACATGTAATATGTATTATAAGGTGAAAAATAATTTAATTTCTGCGGATCTGGAAATAATCCCAGGAGGGGGTGCTTAATTGATTTTAAGTGACTGGGCCATGGGGGTCTTATTTGAAGGGATGGCTTAAATTTCATTTTTCAGTATTTCAGCCTCAAGATAGCATTTGTCTTTGTTTTAAACACAGAAAAAAACTAAGCAATGAAACTACAACAAATTTTTCAACATACCCAAATTATGAGTTTTTGGCATTGCTTTCATTATTGTTGGCGGGATCTAGGACTGTTAGAAAGGAACCGTTTGATGCCAGATATTAAAGGCTTATTTCTCCTGCCAGCTTCCATACAAGAAAGCCATTGTATCAGTATTGAAGAGCTATTTGGTCCATTTCGGAAGTTTAAAACCCCATATTTTGTATTTTCATGCAAGCATTGTCGAGAAATTCGAGGTCATTGAGGAGAAGTGCACGAAGCCATATTCGTTGTCGTCAGTGCTGACCTACAAACAGATCAAATGTGGCGTTTAATGTGGTCATCTGGCTTTCATTTCTGTCTATTAAGTTTCTCCAGTCAACGATCTACCTTTGCCGGATAGTTTTTAAACGGTGAATGTATAACAACATCAGAAAGTTGAAAAGTGGTTTCCTCGATACAGCAGTGGACGCACCGGAAAGTGAAGCTGATCTGTGACATGACTTCCGATTATCTACAACACTTCTGAGCGTGAAAATAGTGATTGGTTACAATTAATTAAATGTCAATCTTCGACTTAATACCTGTTCTCGATTGGTTGAAAACAACGACGGCAAAGTGTTTTCATTTTTCTTGGACAAACATTGCATTGAAAGTTGCGAAGAGCCGCTACATTTCTTATCAAATAGTTTTCCAGCCCGATTCCTTCAGCAACAACATGAATATGCTTGATTTTATGTAACTCGGCACTCGTCGTTGCAACTTTCAAGGAAGATTGCTTCAATGGACAACCGCATTTGAACTTTTTTTATAGTAACTTCGCTTTAGATTTCTTGTTTTAGGAAAACAAAAGAAAAAACAGTTCGAGAAATACGATTATAACATAACAAAAGTAAATCGCGCGCTCTGATTGGTCAGTTAGCCACTACCATTTCCCGTGGGTGCACTCCAAGAAACTGAGCTAGCGCGGTAAAATTTAGGCAAATTCAACGAATCTCCTCTCCTGACGGTAAAATACACCGATGAGAAAAACAACAGCTTCAGCGCCGGCTGTGTGTCGGCGAATTTCAGTTGCAAAATTGACTTTCATAGCTGGATTTCCCCAGACAGATTTCAATACAAAGCTAGTTAATTTATTTTTAAAATTAGTGTTACCTGTTATTCTAAAGGAATTATAGTCAACTTTTCTCATTTCTACTTTACGTTTATTTCAAAAATTGTCACATAAATAAGCTTGATAATTATTTCATTTATTTAGTTTTAGCTTATTTTTTAGAGTCTTTTTAGTTGGTGTTTATGGTTGCAGCTATAGTTTTCCCTCAAAGTTTTTACCCTAATATTAAGAGCAAGTAGACAGATGCCATTTAGAATAACAACAAAAAATGTTTTGCAATTTACCTGAAGACGGAGAACGGTTGATTCAGCGAAAGAAAAATTCAAAGGCAAGTTTTTGAAAAACATAGAACATGATTTGTTTACGCGCGGGCAGATGGCAGCATACATGAACTCGGACCGATGACTCAACCGAAGGCAAATGAAAAATAATGTTTTTCTCTTTTGATTATGTTATAAAAGAAATGGTAAACGTTGCAGCTGTGCCACCATGGAGTTATGGATGCACTTGGGAGGTTTGCTAAGCACTCAAGAAGCTAGAGTCGCACTCGGCTATCGCCTCGTGCGACTCTTACGCTTCTTTCGTGCTTAGCAACCTCCCGCGTGCATCCATAACTCCATGGTTGCACGCTGCACATTCACCATTTCTTAATTAGTACACACATTTTGCTAGGACTTAAACTACAACAAGGTCTAATGACGGAGTATTTACAGGGGACTGTAGACAAGTTGATCCCTAACAAACAAAATCTGTTGAGAATACAACAGTAATCAGTTTATCGTAGTACTAAAGACGACTGTGTATGACTTTTTCTGAGATATAAAAGGTTTGTATTGAAAAGGCTACTTGTGCCGTCACAATAACATTGACGGATTAAAAAAGTGTACATGAAGAAAAATAGACGGCTTGTTTCTTGTCAACAGCTTAGCGAATAAGGAGCTACCAGGAGCCATAATGGGAGTGGGAGGCCGCAAGCGCGAGGTCCACGCGGCTCCATCGAAATAGCCAAATGTACTATTTTTAGAACAAGCTTCGCCACCCTCAACGTCAAAAACACGCAAATTTGCGCGGCTCTCTTGTCGATTTTGAGGAGATGGGCGATCGTTCAGCGACTTTTTTTGAGTGTTCTCTGAAGTTTCCAAGTGCTTCATATCTCGATAGGCAATACATTCACAGTGAAAGAATGAGCCAATATTATGTAAACATCACTAGAAATACGTTTACTGCAAAAACCTCGAGAGGCTGTAATGGACCAGCAGTAAGAATAACAGAAAACAAGCCAAGGAGAAAAAAATGATTGAAAACAAAAACAAAAACAAAACGAAAAATAAAATTATACAACAAAGAAAAATTAGCTTAGCCGAGAGTCGAACATGGACCATAATCACGAAAGGTCGGCTCCTAGACCACTGCGCCACGAAGCCAAGGACAACGTTGAGTGGAAAAATTATTATATTTAAAGTATTATTTGCGTGAAATTCTGCCGGTAGACGCTTTTTGAAGCTGGTAGAGCTGTAGTTATCATGAATTCATAGATGTATTTTAGGAATATTAACCATAATTATCTGTTGTTTTTGTTAACTTTCCCCTCAAATTCGGAGGAGGCAATTATGACAGAAATCGAATACATTCATCTCCTACGAAGGCAATTTCCGACGCCACTTTGGTTGTTTATCCTTTACGCGGCGCCCGCGCAAAAAATGTGGGCGCGTGTCGCACGAGATGGCACAATTTGTGCTAAAAATAGCACATTTGGCTATTTTGATGGAACCAATCCCATTACTGGAAAAGGTCTCCAGTTATGGTCTTTCTTACCCTGATTTGCTCCTGAAGCAAACCTGATTTGCAAAATCTGAAGCCACACTAAGGTGCCTTTTGTCTCACTCAGGTGACTTGAATTTGATATCGCGAGGTCAGAACTCTTGAATTGAAGTGTAATCAGACGTAACTCAGATTAATTAAGGAATGTGTTACGCGGGTAATCTTTTAGAGGACGGGTAGCTTGCAAACCAAACTGAACGCAGGGTTGTCGGAACAGCAACAAGAAGATTTATTCCACAAATAAACGTAGTTTCCACGAGTAAAACTCCACAACAGCACGTAACTCGATAAACTTACACGGCCTCCGCCAACTTGAATAAACACTGCTCTCGTCACACTTGACTAAACACGACCAACGTCAAACTCTCTTCGCTTGTGAAAACTAGTTAAGACTTCACTCGGACTCGCCTACTTATATACTTTTACAATAAAGTTCTAGAAGTTTCTAAATAGTCTAATTATAGAAAGATTACAAAATATACCGCTTTGGAAACGCTTACACAAGATCCTAAAATAAACAAATTATGAACTCTCGCGAGGCTTCTAGAAAGTCACGCTAGTCACGCAATACAATTTTTCGTAACAGAATGGGTCTCTTAAAATTTGTAAAGGGGTAGTCTAGTTTAAAGCAGATTTAACTTTTCGACTTGAAACTTTGTATGCGGTAAATACTTCTTCAAAAATGTTCTTATCCGTTGTCACTAATGAGCTATCTTAGTCACGCGACTTGTCACGCCCATTTTTTGCCAATTAGTTTGGTCCAATTTTACGACATTTTGCGAATACTTGTTAAGATTTATTTTGTTTTCTTTCAATGACTATTAACACAAGGTTTATGGAATTGATCCGTGTTTTGAGTGAACTATAACGTTTCCAGTTGAGAGTGGGACTGTGTCGAGGAGAAAACATTTGATAATTGCATAGGAATAAAATATTTTGCAATTCTCCGTTTAATTTGACTTTAAACTTAACATTATGGAAAAATAAACGGGATCTTCAACTGCCATTTTCATGGCGTAATCTAAAAATACTTAATTTGCATAATTATGGGCGTGACTGGTCACGTGACCTTAAGAGGCACAGTGTGGGCTTCAAAAATGGTTTCAAACTTAAGCACATATGTTTAAGTAAAAATGAAAGAAGATGGCGGACAAAACAAGAAAAAATGACAAAAGCCCAAAATGGAGCGAGGAGGGATGCCTTAAATCACTCGAGTAGGGAATAAGGCTAACATAGTGAAGCTCATGCACGTGTCCCAGCACAAGCCGGTTGCTACCAGTAACATCATACTCTGGACAGATCATTACGTCATGGCAATGTGGCAGACTGCTGATCACGTGGATGCACGTTTCAAAACAGTTTGCCGCGGCGTGTAGAATCACGTGATCACCCCATGTACCATCTACCATCATGCTAGTGAGGTAGGCATCCCAAGATGAATATCCATCAACAAAATGAAACAGTTCTGTCCCATTCGGCTGCAAGAAAGAAAGTAAATACTGTAGTTAATGGAGAAAAAGGTAGAGTGCTTTTGTAGAAGGTATATATTCAGGCAGCTGCGCTGTCGTGAGCTCTCTCTAAGGCGGACCCAGCTGGTATCGGCACTAGAGCAGATATGTCCACTTTAGTAGTGAACCGGAACCAGGCCAAAAGGGTGTCTGCAATGGACAATGAAATAAACTATGACAGCATTCTCACCAAATACACCAAATAAGAACATGATTCCTACAAGTTACATCATTAATGCCAGAATAACTAGTTACACTAGAAACTACATAAAAATAGCTCGTATAACTTAGACGTTATCTTGATAAGATTCTACCGCATTTAATTCATTAGATAAAGATGTCACCTACACTTATTTGTTCCACTTCATGCTAATGAGATTTCACTTCAAAAACGAGGTTTAAACTGGGTATCCTAAACTATTTTCCTCGTAAAAAGTCCAACAAAAACAATTAAGAACGGCAGGGACCAACACTTTCAGGAAAGTACTTCAGGAGGTTTTAGTGAGGTGTCCGTTACACGTGTAAGTGAGAGGGGAAGAGGTGTTTATCATGAAATAATAAAAGTTTGGAAATTTCGACTTGGCCAAGTACGTTGGGTCAGAAATAACCCTACATATATAACCAGTATTGAGGACCTCAAGTTTATCACTTGATGTTATAACTGTCAAGTTTTACCCTCTTTAAATAAAGTATTCACTTCACTTCACTATATAGACATTTGTTGTTGGAACAAAGCGGCTTTCAGTGAACATTTCCTACTTAGCAAAATAACGTACTTATAAAAAATTAGGACATAAGTCAGACGATCGAGGTGACAGAAACAGATTTCCTAAAATCGGTTTCCATTTACACCTCTGAGATAAAAATGTAATTAAAGGAAACGAATTTGAGTTAATTTAAATCTTCATGGTCCTTATGTTAAAAAAAGGAGAAGAAATTTCTGGGATTTGTATTTTAAGGACAGCATCCCGATCCAATAACAATACTTGGTCGCCGTGCGTTCGAGGTCCTTCACAAAACGTGGCATTAGGAAGTTTCACGTCGTGCAGTGGACGACGAAGAAAAGTACAAACATGCGTGATGCTCATGCAGAGCTGCTGTTTTGCTCATAAAGGGTGGATTCATCAGCAGCATACCCGTAAAGCCGTCGCATTTGCTTGCAGGACTTAAAGGCTCCGTCCACACGTATCAGGGTATTTTTAGCCTTCCGTCCACACGAAAACGGCCTTTTCGGGCACCAAAAACACAGGTCACCAGAAAGCGGTCCCCAGAGTGGACTTTTAAAAACGTTGACTTTTCGTTTACGTGTGGACGCACGAAAACAGAGGCTTTCTAATACGACGATGTCATACATTATATGCTAGTAGCACTGCGTTTGTTCTGTGAGAAATGCTATCGTATTTCAATCATTTCAGCCTTTTTGTGCAGACGGGCGAAAAAAAATTCAAATACGCTATGTGTGGACAGGGTCTTATTACTTATAACCTTAAGAGCAATGAAAAAAATTCAGCGGGCAAATGCGACGGCTTACGGCTCGGAAATGAATCTACTCAAGCAAAAATAATGAGGTACTCACCAGCCTGGGGTTTTCCCGAAGGTGTTGAACAATAGTTTGGCGTAACTCATCATGGTACATTTGAATTCCCTTGACGAGGTCAAGCTGCTCTGAGAGTGCAAAAAACATGCAGTTCCCCTCTCCTTGATTGTCAGAAATCGCTAAACCTCTCTCCAAAGCAGTCCTCTTTAACGTCTGCGACAGCTTAGTTTTGCAGGACTCTATACGTGCTTCCAGCAGGATTTGTTGAAGTGCAACGAAAATGGGTTCACCTGTAAAGGGAAGATGAAAAAGACAAAATAAGATAGAGGTTATTTCACGCCAGTTTAATAGGAGATGGTGATAATGGTAATGATAATGATAAACAATTTGTATAGCGCTAGAGCTATAAAATATTCAAAAGCGCTTAACATTAATTTACAATTAAAAAAATTCCTAAAAAGCTACTACTACTACTACTACTCCTAGAATGGAGAATAAGAAGTTTCGTTTTGTCATTATTTAGTTCCAGTTTGTTAGTAGTCATCCGGTTAGTGATATCGACAAGACAGCTTTCAATCCGGGAAATTGTAGTGGTAAGATCAACAGTATCATCACAACTGAAGGTGTGTACAGTTGAGTGTCATCAGCATATAGATGGAATTCCATATCATGCCATCGTATAAGGTTACCCAGTGGGGCCGTGTATAAGAGATATAGCAACGAACCCAGCACGGACCCCTGGGGTACACCAAGTCTGAGCGGATGAACTGAAGAAGTAAATCAACAATCTGAACTGACTAGGAACGATCTGTAAGATAAGACTGAAGCCACGCAAGGGCTTTTCCTCTTGTACCTAACCTGGATCGAAGTCTTTGTAACAAGATCTTATGATCGACGGTGGCGAAGACTGCTTATAGGTCCAGCAGCAAGAGACCTACGCATTGTTTATTATCGATTGATTTCAGTATATCATTTTGAACACGTAGAAGCGCTGTCTCACAACTGTGGTGTTTCTTAAAAGTAGTCTGGAGACTTTCATTCAGATTATTACCGCACAAACAATCCGTCAGACGCATGGTTGCAACTTTTTCAATAGCTTTAGACAAAAACTTCAGGTTAGATAAAGGTCGAAAGTTAGAACAGGGTCTAATGATGGAATATTTACACTGGACTGCGGCCCATGTGGTGGCCCTTAAAAGCAATTTCTGTCAAGAACACTACAGTAATTTATCTAAGTAATTGAGGGAGCTACATGAATTTTTTTGAGGCAGAAAATTTTTTGTTATGAATACTTAGTCTATTGAAACGGCTAATTGTACCGTAATTAGAAAATTGACGGATTAAAAAACTATGCATGTGAAAAAATAGACCTCTTGTTTCTTGGAACCCCACTCTATTCCAAAAATAAATTTTGGCTTTGGTTTAATTGGCAAAGCAAGCAACGACATTACCTGCCATCGGCCCTGTTGCAGCATCTTTTTCCAAGTCATTCTGTGGGACGTTATCTTCTTGGGTTTTTTCAACACCTGTAAAGTTTAAAATTTCCAGTAAATTTAATTGGTTTGGCCTGTAAGCGGGAGAGGGAAACAGTTATTTTACGTCAGTTTACTTGAAGAAGCTACACTAAACATTGAAAAGCTAAAAGCACCCGAATAGTCTCTGGTTTCATTGACAAAGCAAACAATTTCATTACCTGCTATCGATTCTGTTGCAGCATCTTTTTCACAGTCGTTCTGTGGAACGTCACCTTCTTTGGTTTTCTCAAGACCTGTAAATTGTAAAAAAAAGTGATGATTAAAAGTAAAAAATGTCACTCTTAAAAAAAGGAAGATTCCAACCTAAAAAGCGCCCCATTCATTTTTTGTTATAAGTTATAAGCCAAAAGTTTGGTTGGGCTTCTTTTGTTATTTTCTTTTTATGTACAAGAGAACTCCACCATAACTGCTGCATATGAATAGAAATCAGATGACTTTGATGACTCGCAATGTTATAGATTTTAATTTTATTTACCCTAAACTCCTTCAAGTCATATCAAGTGTAGCCAAGAACATGTTACAAAATTATACATAAACGTTTTAAAGAATGGAATTGATCAGCAGGTAAAAAAGATCTTAATTGTTAAACAAATTCCCCTCATCAGTAAAAAAAGATATGTATGGTGAACAGTGCGGAGAATGTGAATGCTAACATAATAATAATAACAATAATAATAATAATAATAATAATTATAACAACAACAACAACGACACCAAAATATTTGTATAGTGCCTATACTTTTCAATGCTAAGCGCTTAACAATGCTTTAAAAAGGTCCGGATAAAAAAATAAAAATCCTAGAATCATTTACATGTAATCCTTACATAGTCACAAAAATGCAAAATCAAAACCCAAGATAGTTCGTAAACTCGCTTAATTAGAAAGGTCTTCAATTAAGATTTAAATTTATTCACATCATCGATCGATCTAATATCAATAGACACATCGTTCCAGAGAAAATAGGCAGTGACTCAAAAAACCCTTAACCCCATATGTCTTTAAGCTATAGGGTTTAATAACGAGACGCCATTCGTATGAAGATCAGCGAAGGCACCTCGCAGGTTCATAAACAAAGAAGAAGGTCTACCAAATAACCAGGAGCTAAATTATTGAGTATCTTGAAACATAAAACATTAATCTTAAAGATTATTCTTTGCTCCACTGGTAGCAAATGCAGCTCCTTTAGAGCATCGCTATTACGATCAAACTTACGTAAGCAAGCAATCACACGCGCTGCAGCGTTTTGGTCACTTTGCAGCTTGTTAATATCATACTTGGGAAGACCATATAAAAGCGAGTTGCAGAAATCCAACTTGGAATTTATGAATGCGTGCACAAGAACTTCAGCCGTTGTAACATTGATATACTTACGAAGCTATATTTCTAAGGTGGTAGAATGCCCCTTTAACTACATTGTTGATACGAAAAGACATCGTTATGGTGTTATCGAAAAAGACGCCGATATTACGCGCCTTATTTGTAGGCTTGATGATATCAGTTCCTATTTTAATAGAAGGAAGACGCGGGGGCAGTCTGAACCTAGAATGGAGAATGACAAGTTCCGTTTTGTCATTATTTAGTTCCAGTTTGTTAGTAGTCATCCGGTTAGTGATATCGACAAGACAGCTTTCAATCTGGGAAATTGTAGTGGTAAGATCAACAGTATCATCACAACTGAAGGTGTGTACAGTTGAGTGTCATCGGCATATAGATGGAATTCCATATCATGCCATCGTATAAGGTCACCCAGTGGGGCCGTGTATAAGAGATATAGCAACGAACCCAACACGGACCCCTGGGGTACACCAAGTCTGAGCGGACGAACTGAAGAAGTAAATCCATCTATCTGAACTGACTAGGAACGATCCGTAAGATAAGACTGAAGCCACGCAAGCCCGTTTCCTCTTGTACCAAACCTGGATCGAAGTCTTTGTAACAAGATCTTATGATCGACGGTGTCAAAGGCTGCTGATTGGTCCAGCAGCAGTATATCATTTTGAACACATAGAAGCGCTGTCTCACAACTGTGGTGTTTCTTATAAGCAGTCTGGAGACTTTCATTCAGATCATTATCACACAAGCGATCCATCAGACGCATGACTGCCACTTTTTCAATAGCTTTAGACAAAAACTTCAGGTTAGATAGAGGTCGATGGTTAGAACAGGGTCTAATGATGGAATATTTACACGGGACTACAGCCCATGTGGTGGCCCTTAAAAGCAAGTTCTATCAAGAACACTACAGTAATTTATCTAAGTAATTGAGGGGGCTACATGAATTTTTTGAGGCAGAAAATTTTTAGTTACGAATACTTAGCCTATTGAAACGGCTAATTGTACAGTAATACGAAAATTGACGGATTAAAAAACTATGCATGTGAAAAAATAGACCTCTTATTTCTTCGAACATGTTTGCAAATAAGGTGCCACAATAAAGGTCAAATGTTTTCCATTTCATAACGCGGGTTATCAACTCTTGAATCGCAGTATAATCAGTCATCTTTACCTCCTTTCTGTGGAATAAAGCTAACATAGTGAAGCTCGTACAAGTGACCCAGCACAAGCTGGTTGCTACCAGTAACATCAAATTCTGGGCAGATCATTACGTCATGGCGATGCGGAAGACTGCTGATCACGTGGATGCAAATTTGAAAACTCAAACGGCGCGGCACATCTTAGTGCACTAGTGGGGTACATGGTAGACGGTAGTATGAACACTCCATCCGTAGGGTTCTACCTATAGGTAGTTGTTTTACTTTGTCAAGACAGGGTAGGCCGTGTAAGAAAAAAAGAAAATACTGTAGTTAAGGACGGTGCCCACTAATGGGAGGTATATTTTTCCAGCTAATGACTATGTGAGACAAGTAGATCATACCAGGGGCTATTGAAATCCAAAAAGAAAACTGGGGGTAACCACGCATTTTTCTGAGATAACTGCGTTTCAATATGGAGCAAAACGCTGAATAGGCATTTTTTAGAAAAATGATAAAAAGTTATTTTTTTTCCCAAATTTCAGCGTACACGCGTGAACTGGCACAAGTGGAATGATAATTGTAACAAGGTTTCAAAATAAGTATACGTCTTTTCTTGAAATATCAGCACAACTGAGAAGTTATCAGCAGTTACCCCTCTCCGCGCGTTTGCCTTAAAAATAGTATAAACGACATTTTCCCCGAACCAAACATTGATTGTTTGCTGAGAAGGCTTAGTACTTTCATTTGGTAAGATAAAAAGTAGAGGTTACCACGCGTTTTTAGAAGTTAAATTGGTTGATTTTGACCTTAACTTAATCGCTTTGGGGGTTATTTACAATTTTTCCCATCCCCTCCCCGGTCAGTTTCACTATTGCTTCACTCAACGCGGAGTACTCTGGGATACCCACAATGGCTAACAGTCTGAGAGGAGAGAACAACAACCCACGGAGGAGTGCAAAAACAGAAAGTGAAACAGGACATTCCATGGACTCTAAGGAAAACAAATTATACTATTTCATTCAACTGGAGCTTCTCCGTCTCAAAAATTTCACAAACATGTTTGAAGAAGAGAAATCTCCAAAGTATTAAAGATTACTTCCAGCGCACATAGAGTAGTATGGCGAGCTCAAAGATCCAAGGCTGGTGCTGTAAACAAACTACTGTACTGTAGTGGAAAATAGTCGACAGGGACTCTTAGACAGATACTCCTTCAATCGTTTGCTTACCTGTACATGTCCCCAAGATTTTTTGAACGGTAGATGTAATATGGATTGTAAACCTTCCATCGTTTTTTATCATTTTACCAGGTACGTCGATCGAATATGTTATTTAACTTGCATACATTCAATGAGCTTATATCTGTACTTTGCGCTATCTCTTTCGGGTTTTGCCACAAGTGTCATATGACATAAATGATTTGCATAGACTCAAGTTCCATACATGAACTCTCTTTAAAAAAAAAAAAAGAACACTGCGAAAATAGTTGTACCGAATGCGTTTATGTACCCTCATAAATAAACTGGGCTATAATGATCATTTTATATATTTCGTTTTGAATTTTTTTACTGTAGCATTCTGTGTCATGATCATTCACTATTTTTGGTTCCTAAATGTTAATTTTCGACTTAACAGTGTCTGTTAAACCTAAGAAAGTCTAAAAATGGAAATACTTCATTTTACATTCCATCTTTAGTTTGTAAACAGCCAAACGGCAGCTATGTCTAAATGTCCAGATTATGTGTGGCGTGGAATTGAACTTTAAGAAATACTATCTACACGTCAAGCTGCCCAATGAGTTAATAATTTCAATGCTTAGTAATGCCAAAATGCTTAAATAACAATGCTAATAGTAAAAAGCATAACAATTTTTTACGATCTTTTCCACGATGAAAGCGTTTCCTTTCCTTTCCTTTCCGTGGAGCTGCGATTTCAGCAATCTAAGCAATCTTTATTTGCATTTGTGATAGTTTTTTTCTTGTTTGTTCAACAAATAAAAGCCTCGGACTCTCAATAAAAGCGACATCTGTATGTACTCGAACGCTTTAAATCTATCTTCTGGTGAATAATTACATAAAATCTTACAAAATTAAAGAAATATTCAGGAGAGTGTTTATAGCCGATTAGCCGATAAAACCCGGAGGACGCGAGTGAAAGGTAAGCTTGCAGTTTCTCCATTAAGCGGAGGACTTAGAGCTATTTTCCCTCTGATTTAGTGATCCTTGCCTATTAAGGGATTTTTTAATTCCCAAGCTTCAAGCGTAACATCTCGAAGCAATAACTTTTGATATTTTTGGTTGACTTTTGTTTGACTACAAAATGTTCGGTCAGATCGATCATACGGCAGAAATAGCAACATGCGCATACTTCTTCGGTTTTCAAAGAACTGACAAGGTAAAAAGAAATTATTTTTTATCTGTTGAAAAACGACGCATCTGTTCCACAAGAAATAACTAGAACCTCCCAAACTTACAGGACACAAAACCAGTTCGCGTGTACTGCGTATTGCGCATTTCTTTCGCGTCGCGCGCGACTACCTTGGCATGCGGAGAAAATGTGCGCAGTAACAATAGTGGGCACCGTCCATAATAAAGATAAAGGCAGCGTGCTTTTGTAGAAGGTATATATTCAGGCAGCTGCGCTGTCGTGAGCTCTCTCTAAGGCGGACCCCGCTGGTATCGGCACTAAAAAAAGATTTAGCCACTTTAGTAGTGTAGGAGGCAATCATTACACCCTTTTTTTGAAGTGGAATAAATTAACGTCGATGACGTCTTTATCTCCTTTGCGCGCCAAAAATCAGTGAACTGGAACCAGAACAATAAGGCTATGTTCACACTTTACCGGATAACCTTTGGTGAAGACACGACATCTATCCGATATATGACTCTCCACTTAAGAGATCGGCGCGGCACAGCTTCTCTCCGTTTAACAGAAATCGCGCCGAAATCACCGTTCTTACGTGTGAACTGATTTTTGTGCCGGCGAAAAAGATATACGGGACAGTGTGAACACACCCTAAGTTGCCTGCAATGGACAATAAGGGTGTCATGATCCAGTGAGTTTAAGTCACAGGTGTCTTCATGACCAAATGAAGACATGACCCACATAATCAATGATTTCTAGTAATCGGAGACCCATTTTTGGCGCACAGGATCATGGGATAGCCAGGGAGCGAACATTGCGAGAAAATTTATGGCGTGATTTTATGAGAAGGGGAGGTGACTAATGTTGGTGCGTTGAAATTTCAAGTTTCTGTGTGATTAATGCGATAAATTCTATCGATAAACACTCCTTGCTTGAGGTTGAGAGTGAAATTTATGGTTACTGAATTCAGTTATCTACATG
>CALNXI010000615.1:53678-61178 GCA_942486025.1 Porites evermanni | reverse complement strand
CCTAATAAGATATGCATTTTAACATTTTCAAGTACTAATTACTATTGTTACTTTCCTATCGGTAAATTTGATTTCTTACCATAGACCATCTTCCACATTCTGTCAACAAGGGCCTGGCACTGTCTCTCCCAACTGAATCTTTCATCATAACTTCTTCGCAGACTTTGGCTTTCCTCAAGCCGCTGTGTCCTTGTTTTTTGACGGATGGCTGCAATTGCCTTTGCCCATTCCTTGGGGTCATCAGAGTCGATCACACATGACTCACCCATTGGAAAACTACGCAGTGCTTTTCCAAATCCGGAGTTTCCACTAACCAGAATGGGAAGACCAGCTGACATGGCCTCCAATGCTGTCAAACCAAACCCCTCAGTTCTTGATGGCATGATGGCCACATCGACTTCACAAAACAACTCTCTCAATCTTTTTTTGTCTTTCACAAATGATCTCACAATCAGCTGGTTCTTTGAAATGCCAGTCTGGAGTAAGATTTTTGCGACTTCATCCTGCTTTCCATCGGATGCACCAACGAAAACAAGACTATAAGAACTGTCCTTCAATTCCACTATCGATTTAGCGGCGATGTCGTATCCTTTAAGACTAAAGTCTTCCAAATCACCGCGACCAAAGGTCAATACTCTGAAATTTACACCATCTTGTGCAGCATGTCCAATATCTGAAAACTCTGCGAAGGAACCTGGTATAAATTGAAAGACATCTCGATGAGATGAGCGCAACTTGCACGTGATCGCTTCTTTTAACTTTGGTCCAACGGCTACAACAAGATCTGCAATTTGACAAAGCTCAACTTCAGCTCTGTTCTTCCCTTCTCCCTTGGCAATGGCGCTTGGATAGTTCTTATGCATCGCCAGCTCTTCAGGCTCGGTGTGAACAACCTGCAACCACTTGCATTGATGAGACTTTCTGATAATTTGTGCTTGTCTGCCAAGCTTTGCTCCGTGGCCGATCACAACCTGAATGTCAAGGTCATCTGGTGGAAAACTCAACCAGTCAAGAGGATCACTGAAGGCAGGAAGGCGCCCTGCTTCCCGGATAGAAATGTTGTGAATTTTGGCAGCTCTCTTGTCCTCTTCGCCACACTCAAATTCAGGTACAAGAATGGTGACTTCTACGTTTGCGTCTTTTGCCAAATGTATAGCAAGAGTTCTGTTTATTGTTGACAAGCCACCCTTGGACGACCCCCACTCATTCGCGAGAAGGGTAACTTTCAGTACCAGACGCTCTGGAAGAGCTTGTGCCGTATCAGCTGATGATGATGGAGTACACTCCTCCTGAATGGCAACCAAAATTGCATATTTTAAATTAAATTTTACATCTGGGGGTTTCTACCTTGTTGAATGAAAGTTTGCAAAACATGTTATCAACACGTTAGATGCTATAAAGTTATCGCTCAACAATAAAACAAAACTGTTCAGCACATTGAAAAAGACTGCGACCCACTGCTATGCCTACAGGCCAACATTAATTAGTAATACATGGTAGCCACTCAATATCAGGTAAGTTGATAAGGTCAATTACAAATCTTCGCTAAGTTGAATGCAAAAAAGCCTTCTCTTACACTGCAGAGAAGCTCATGATAGTATAAATCAAGACATACGTTGTACATAATACAATAACCTAACAAAGTACATGCATATAGATTTTGTTGAAACCTTTTTAGTTTAAATAGATGGCTACCTTTTAAGGACATAAGTTTTTATTAGTAGTATGTGTATTCGCTTGCTATATGTAATATGCTAAGAGCACTGCTAGAGATCGCATTTTACTGCTACCTACCTTACTTTCTATTTGTGAGAACCACTTTTCCTGTCCTGTAACTGTGAGTACCTCCTCAACAGGTTTCTTTTTGCAAATCAGAGGATCACCTTGTCTTAACTCAAGGAGATGAAGACAATCATCATGAGAACATGCCGTCTGATCATGCCTTGAACACTTTTCCCGCTGACAATACGGACAGGCGACCCGAATATGATACTGCAATCCACCTTTATAGAGATCATGTGACAAAGCTTGCAAAGTTGCCTCCACAAACTTACGAACATGCACTGCCACCTCACTTGTGCCATCCACCGAGATCTGCTGAAGTTGGTTTCTTTGCTTGATAAAAAACTTAATAAACTGCTTCTTACAAATAAGGACAAAATCATGGACAGTTTTCTTCCCAATAACAAACCACGCTCCATTTTGGTACAGGGTAGGGGGCTGTGTTGGACCAGCTTCAGAACACCAACGGACAGATCGAGAAACAAGCCGAGTGAACAGACCATGGGGAACAGAGCCGCTGACAAAGTAAAGAAATAGGGGACAAGGGTCCAGCCTTGAGGGCGTCATGAAACAAAGGGAATCAGGTGACGCTTTGAGTTGAGATGGAACAAAATACTTATCACCTGTTATTGAAGATGAAAATTTTGCAATCAATCCAAATTGTTCCATCAAATCAAGAATGTCTTTCCTGGCAACACCCTTCAGAAGAAATTTGGAAAAGACATGATCAAGCAATTCCATGCTGAGAACACCGCTTTCTTCGACTTCCTTCCAGTGCTTTGCAAACTTAGGGACCTAAGAGACAATAATAAGAGGAATGATCACAAAAAGTTTCAAGACAGCTTTCTCGTAGGATCATTTACACTACTAAAGTGTTAATTTTTAGTAAGTTTAAGAAAAGAAATAAGCTATTTATCATTTAAAGTAAACATTCGACGAAAAAGTTTCTTCTTGCAATTTGCCGATTTGTGTGAGGACGCAGGTAAAATGGAAGTTACGAAAGACTGCCTAGAAAGTACAACTGTGAAAAAATCTCCCTGGGGGGCGAAAAAAGACCATAGCCTTCTAAGCAGACCTCAAATTTGAAATCTTTTGAATGCTCGTTAAAGCGCCACGTAAATGCCAGCATCCTCCATCTGGTTTACTCACCGGAAAATTCTTACGGTCCAAATTTCACTTCCAGAACCTGACAGTGCGTTCTGATTGGTCGACACAGAGTTGTTAGTTTCAGCAGACGTATCAATTACTTTCCACTCTGTTTTGTTTTGAGAGATTCCTTTAAGACTACATTTTAGGATAATTGCAGGTAAATTGGTTATGAGCAGCTCTTATTGTTAGTGGAAACCAAGTGATGCGGTATAAAGACGTGTGAGAGGGGAAGCTTTGAGGGAGACAATCTTAAACGATTTACTCATGGCGGAATTTTGACGATGACGGGTGCCTATTATGTTGACATTGATTTCACAATTGCTTCTACTTACTTCCATTGCACACCTTTAAAGGTAGATTGTTCTGATCATCTGATCACACGAACGTCCTCATCATGAATGGGATTTTGTTGAACCCATGATCTCAGCACGGGTTACCAATAGATATAGCCAGCGAATGTGGACGTATTTCGGGTCGACGCTTCTCACCACCTAAAAAGTGGAGGGAAGCGACGACCGGAAATACTTCTGCAACCATTGCAATAGTTTAAATTCAAGTTTATAATGTATATCTTACAATTTTCTCAAAATCTGGAATAGTGATCAGCTGCCCGAACAGGTCTATCAGCCACTGGGTACTCAAGATGACTGTGCTACGGTGCTTGATAATTATCCCCAGGTCATGATAGAAATTCACCATGGTGGTAAACCCTTCATGGTCATTGATGAAGCACTTCTCCTTGGCATGGGTCCGTAGCTTCGTTATACTCAGGTAATAAACTGGCTTGGAAAGCAAAGCGTTGATGACCTTCTCAAAGATCAGCCATCTAGTTTATAAAAACAAAGAGAAACGTAGTTGTCCACGTAATAGTATCCATGTCACTGCACAGTATACTGACTACAATACAGACTACAGTACAGAGCACACGTTTCAAAACATGACGTTGAACATCCATAGCAAAAAAAATGGCGACTAAAATTGCTGTGAAAGTCGCCAAGACCGCGTTGGAAATTTGTTTAGCAGTCATGTGCAAAGTTAAATTTTTCATTAGTTAGTTTTTATGGTCTTTCTAAAGAAAAAATGAGATAAATATAAGCTTAAATAAGCTGACCTAAAACAGCTGGTTTAACCCTTTAAGCCCCAATATACACGAATTAATTCTCCATACTGATCTCTATACATTTTCTTAAGGAATGAGTTGGGAGAAGCTGATAAAAGATCAAAGCATTTTCTCTAAGGCGATCATTTTATTAATTCTCATAACCTGATCTCCTGAAATTGTATGGATATCGTTAGGAGAAAATTGATGTTGGTCACTATTGGGACTTTAAAGGGTTAATAGGCCTTTTGCATTAGTTGATCACGTGATCAACTTTCTGTAAGCACGAAGACAGTTCGCTTTTTCAAAAATTGTTAGCAAGAATTGAAAGAGCATATTAAGATTAGGAAACCTGTCAATTTCCAGCCGTATATCTCAAAAGTAGCGATCGCAACGGCCGCCGAAAATTAGAAGGGAAAAACAACTCTTCCTACCCAGTCACGTTTGAGTGGTTTTCCATATAAACTCTTGAAAATTAGGAAATTTTCAAACTGTCGTAAAATATTTCCTGAAGCATTATGGGGCTCAAATCTCCCTTTTATTCATAACAGGCGATCTCAAATGCGTAAGGGAAAGCCTTCAAGACAGTTAAAAAATGTCGAAATTTACGAGGATTTCTATGGAAAACCATTCAAGTGTGACTGGGTGCCAAGAGCTGTTTTTCTGTGGTAGATGTATGTGAAATAAATCATATAAGAACTGCGGAAATGAAATTCTCATACAAATCCTTCTTATTTTCGGCGGCCGTTGCAATCGCCCATTTTAAGAAATACGGGTGAAAATTCACAGGTTACTTAATTTTAACATGCTCTTTCAGTTCCTGCTATCAAAATTGTCCAAAGGCGAACTATTTTCGTGTTTACAGAAGGTTGATCACGTTACCAACTATTGCAAAAGGCCTATATTAGCGTTAAGTGGTCACCCTGGATTAAGGTGGCTCCAACCTCACAGAACTCTGGAAAGAGGGGCTTTTATTTTCCCTTGGTTGAACTCACTGTTTAGTATCAAGGTCGAATTATAGTCTAAGGCAGGAAGGCGCCCTGCTTCCCGGATAGAAATGTTGTGAATTTTGGCAGCTCTCTTGTCCTCTTCGCCACACTCAAATTCAGGTACAAGAATGGTGACTTCTACGTTTGCGTCTTTTGCCAAATGTATAGCAAGAGTTCTGTTTATTGTTGACAAGCCACCCTTGGACGACCCCCACTCATTCGCGAGAAGGGTAACTTTCAGTACCAGACGCTCTGGAAGAGCTTGTGCCGTATCAGCTGATGATGATGGAGTACACTCCTCCTGAATGGCAACCAAAATTGCATATTTTAAATTAAATTTTACATCTGGGGGTTTCTACCTTGTTGAATGAAAGTTTGCAAAACATGTTATCAACACGTTAGATGCTATAAAGTTATCGCTCAACAATAAAACAAAACTGTTCAGCACATTGAAAAAGACTGCGACCCACTGCTATGCCTACAGGCCAACATTAATTAGTAATACATGGTAGCCACTCAATATCAGGTAAGTTGATAAGGTCAATTACAAATCTTCGCTAAGTTGAATGCAAAAAAGCCTTCTCTTACACTGCAGAGAAGCTCATGATAGTATAAATCAAGACATACGTTGTACATAATACAATAACCTAACAAAGTACATGCATATAGATTTTGTTGAAACCTTTTTAGTTTAAATAGATGGCTACCTTTTAAGGACATAAGTTTTTATTAGTAGTATGTGTATTCGCTTGCTATATGTAATATGCTAAGAGCACTGCTAGAGATCGCATTTTACTGCTACCTACCTTACTTTCTATTTGTGAGAACCACTTTTCCTGTCCTGTAACTGTGAGTACCTCCTCAACAGGTTTCTTTTTGCAAATCAGAGGATCACCTTGTCTTAACTCAAGGAGATGAAGACAATCATCATGAGAACATGCCGTCTGATCATGCCTTGAACACTTTTCCCGCTGACAATACGGACAGGCGACCCGAATATGATACTGCAATCCACCTTTATAGAGATCATGTGACAAAGCTTGCAAAGTTGCCTCCACAAACTTACGAACATGCACTGCCACCTCACTTGTGCCATCCACCGAGATCTGCTGAAGTTGGTTTCTTTGCTTGATAAAAAACTTAATAAACTGCTTCTTACAAATAAGGACAAAATCATGGACAGTTTTCTTCCCAATAACAAACCACGCTCCATTTTGGTACAGGGTAGGGGGCTGTGTTGGACCAGCTTCAGAACACCAACGGACAGATCGAGAAACAAGCCGAGTGAACAGACCATGGGGAACAGAGCCGCTGACAAAGTAAAGAAATAGGGGACAAGGGTCCAGCCTTGAGGGCGTCATGAAACAAAGGGAATCAGGTGACGCTTTGAGTTGAGATGGAACAAAATACTTATCACCTGTTATTGAAGATGAAAATTTTGCAATCAATCCAAATTGTTCCATCAAATCAAGAATGTCTTTCCTGGCAACACCCTTCAGAAGAAATTTGGAAAAGACATGATCAAGCAATTCCATGCTGAGAACACCGCTTTCTTCGACTTCCTTCCAGTGCTTTGCAAACTTAGGGACCTAAGAGACAATAACAAGAGGAATGATCACAAAAAGTTTCAAGACAGCTTTCTCGTAGGATCATTTACACTACTAAAGTGTTAATTTTTAGTAAGTTTAAGAAAAGAAATAAGCTATTTATCATTTAAAGTAAACATTCGACGAAAAAGTTTCTTCTTGCAATTTGCCGATTTGTGTGAGGACGCAGGTAAAATGGAAGTTACGAAAGACTGCCTAGAAAGTACAACTGTGAAAAAATCTCCCTGGGGGGCGAAAAAAGACCATAGCCTTCTAAGCAGACCTCAAATTTGAAATCTTTTGAATGCTCGTTAAAGCGCCACGTAAATGCCAGCATCCTCCATCTGGTTTACTCACCGGAAAATTCTTACGGTCCAAATTTCACTTCCAGAACCTGACAGTGCGTTCTGATTGGTCGACACAGAGTTGTTAGTTTCAGCAGACGTATCAATTACTTTCCACTCTGTTTTGTTTTGAGAGATTCCTTTAAGACTACATTTTAGGATAATTGCAGGTAAATTGGTTATGAGCAGCTCTTATTGTTAGTGGAAACCAAGTGATGCGGTATAAAGACGTGTGAGAGGGGAAGCTTTGAGGGAGACAATCTTAAACGATTTACTCATGGCGGAATTTTGACGATGACGGGTGCCTATTATGTTGACATTGATTTCACAATTGCTTCTACTTACTTGCATTGCACACCTTTAAAGGTAGATTGTTCTGATCATCTGATCACACAAACGTCCTCATCATGAATGGGATTTTGTTGAACCCATGATCTCAGCACGGGTTACCAATAGATATAGCCAGCGAATGTGGACGTATTTCGGGTCGACGCTTCTCACCACCTAAAAAGTGGAGGGAAGCGACGACCGGAAATACTTCTGCAACCATT
>CALNXI010000615.1:28637-40867 GCA_942486025.1 Porites evermanni | reverse complement strand
GGGGGGGGGGGGGGGGGGGGGGGTGGGAAGGGGGGTTAATTTCCATCAGATACTTAGTCCTACACCAGTGTTTGTCCTTCTTGTGATCTTTCAGTACGGTCTTTGAAGTTATTAAAAGAAATCTATGGTAAAGATAATTTCACTGAATTTCAAATGTAACATATATAATTAATTTAGGTTATTTTTGATACAGTTAAACAATCCACCTGCTATTTTTAACTTTTTTTTTACTGCCCTCACTTCAAGTCTACATACATGTTCAAAACACCATAAATGGTGCGTCTTAATTAGTGTTGTGTTTTGCATCACAAGAATTATAACTGTTGTTTGCATCCCTCTAAAAGAAACAATTGTTGTGAACATCAACGAACTAACTTCGTTCCAATAAGCGCCCAATCTCTAATAACCACCCCTATTGCATAAGCACCCTTGTTCCAACCCGGAGGGTTACTTGCGTTAACTATTTTGGGGGTATGTGCCGCTGGCCTCTCAAAACCCAGACCCCATTATAGTCTATACTGCCATAAACCCCATCTTAGTCACTTTTGGAAAAAAGTAATTTTCGCAATCCTAACTTAGTGACTTTCTGCTTATGCATCTACCTTCTAAAGCCTTTTAACAAGAACATCCTTAAATGATCTGCCACCTTTTTGTTAACTTGATGTGGTGTAAATCTTTCTATTTTTAAATCCTTACATACCAGAATTTTCTGATCCCAAAATCCTGAAAATGTTCGACCCCGTTCCAGTAACTCTTATAAAAATGTAACCCTATAATAGTCAATCCAGTCGTGGAAATGCCGCCCAATCCAGCAGCACATACCTATTAGCCTACTGCTAGGAAGTACCCCCCACCCGGGTATTTCAAGCGCCCCAATACCAATAAGCGCCGCTATTCAATCACCCACTATTGTTCCATCCTATCGTGACAAGGTTGACCCTAATTCACGCAACCCGAGTAAACGGCCGCGAACGCTCTCGATTGTTAAAATCAACAAAGGGCCTACAGCACCAAAGATAGTGCCAAAGTGTATGGTTTTGAATGCCTGGTGCCTGGCAAAACCTGATGCAGCTCCGACTGTTTATGCTGAGCTTAGTAACAATAACATTGATACCGACCGTATTTCCTCGAATAATAGCCGGGGACGACGACTATTTTTTTCCCACAAAAAGGAGTCGATTATTTGAGGGGGCGATTATTTCAAATATTGCTCACTGGAGGTCGTGCCCAAAATATTTTGTTTTATTAATCCATTAAACCGAAAATTGATAACATCAAATAAACAGGACATGGGCTTTTTAAACAGTATTTCAAATTACTTTGGTTATTTGATTAATTTTCAATGCCAACATCCTCGGCACCCGAGCTTGAATTGTCACTAATCAGTTATGCTGGATCAGGCTCCACTGCAGCTTGACAGGGAGGGGATAAAAGAAAGAGAAGATGGCGAGAGGGGTGGGGATGGGCGATTATTGGAGGGAGGCGATAATTATTTTAAACATTTCGGTCTAAGGAGGGGATTATTCGAGGGACGGCTTTTATTCGAGGACTGTTTTGTTTCGGAGTCATGGTTGAGTATGATAATCTTGTCACATTCGAATTGCCCAGAGGGCTATATTATGGTGAGGAAGATCGACCTGGCTCGCTGATCGGTGGTGGTGTTGCTATCATTTGTCGGAATGACTGGAAGGTTAAAGCGTTGAATGTCACTGATAGCTTGGAATGTAAGTCTTAGTTGGAGACCATGTCGCTTTGTAGACATGATGACCTCATATAGCAGACGAAAATTCCCCTTCATAAATGAGCTTCGAACTCCAAATCAAGGGATTGTCAGGATAAGCTATGATCGTAGACGTTTGCTAATTCTTGCTCATAAGGTGCCCTGCCCCTGTTTTATGATTCGAGAGTTTGGTAGAACAAATTTCAGACCAGTTATAGTCTAGATCACAAGAAGTGCTTTCTCAGGCTTACACACAGCAAACCAAGCCACCTTTTTCTAATTTGAAACCTGAACAGCGAGCTTATTATTACTTATTGTTCTGTAACAATAATTTTTTTTATTTAATACATATTGTGTTCAGCGGCCAAACTTCCATAATTACAACATGACAATATTACTTCATCCATTAGGTGAAAAATGGCTTTAAGACTCTGCGGTTGTGTTTTCACTGAGTTAATTTTAGCTAGATAAAGCCAGAAAAGTCCAGAAATAAAGTTAAAACACCTCGTCTTGTGTTAGCGAATTAAACATGCTCACTGTTTTTTCGGGTTTATGACCGAAAAATTACGAAAAGTTAGACAACCACGCGAGATGGTGCAACTTGTCCTGATAAATCAGAATCGCGCGTTGTGACAGACGCCTGCCAGATGACCGGCGAAATGAACATTTTATATTACTAGAGGCTGTAGTGAAGGGCTACCACCAGAGCCCATTTACAATAAGGACGGGTGAATCTTTTGTCCTCGATGAATAAATCGACAATTAATAGGTAAGACTTTTAATTACTAATTCGTAGCCAGTGGTAGCGCAAAAGTATCTGAAATCATTATTAAAGGATTACAATTGACAGTCGATAAAATGGATGAAAATTGATGACATTTGATAAAAATTGATACTCACAACTCTTTCCATCTTCGATATTTATCGATTACCGATATCAATCGCTTAATTAATATCGTTTAAAATCGAATAGAAGCCATTATTTCGACTAAAGAGTTTCATCGATTTGGCACGGCGGGTTAAACCCACGCTACTTACGGCAATTATTGCTGTTTTGCTGTTACATTTTGAAACAGGATTACAACATTACTTCCTATCCTCTTACTCTTTAGAGACACTATTCAACTGCATTCATAAAATAGCGAGAAGCATTAAACGAAAACACATTCAAAGCGCTTCGTCTCTTAACATTTTTTAATGTGGCACGCTTTTTAAATTTGAATCCTCTGAGTTCTTCCGAGCTAAATTTAAAAGTGAAAACAGCTAGTAATCGTCGGTATGTCAACAAGCACCCAGAAAAAGTGTTCCGCTCAGCAGCAAATCGACCACAGTGAAAACATAGCCTCCCCCGCAGGCGTTTCTAGGGGAGCTCGTATTTCTTCCCTCTCCGAAGAAATACTAGCCTGCGAACAGCAGACGTATTTCCGGTCGTCGCTTCTGTCCCTCCGAAAAATAAAGAAGCGACGACCGGAAAGACGTCTGCTGTTCGCAGGCAACCCCCGCAGGCGTTTTTAGGGGTCAGCTCGTATTTCTTTAGTCTGCGAACAGCAGACGTATTTCCGGTCATCGCTTCCCTCCCTCTGAAAGTTCGTGAAAACACTAACGGTGTAGCCTGCATAGCAGGCGCTTGGAAGTAGTGGGCACAAGAAAAAACGGGCGCGCGAGGAGACACGCGAGCCCGTTCTCTCTTTCGCCCACTACTTCCAAGCGCAACCGGTGAGTCATTTAGTAAGGGTGTGATGGAATACAATAGCTTACAATGTTTGGTGCACCCTGGATAATAGCTATTTTTCACAGCTGATTTGAAATTTTAAAACAGACGAATTAATTAAAATGAATTAATACGTACAAGAAATTTACCATTGATTTTGAAAGTACAGTTTGTAGCATATCTTAGTGATTTATCAAACCCTCAAATTCGCGAAACCCCCGATAACTGAAAAAAATGACTCCCCTTTCCCAGGCAAATAGTGGAATTTTATCTCGGTTTTTTTCGAACTTCCAAATAACTACAATATCCGCCGTGCTTACCTACAACACCATATACCCATACTCCTTTCTTTCTTAACTTCAATACACGTTTTATTGCGTCAACAGTTAAAGGATTACGAACCACACTCAGCACCAACAGCTCCCTGAGGTCACCAATCTCAGCAGGTAGTTCAGTTAGTTTATTTTCATCCAAGTACAGCCTTTCAAGCTTGGTCAGCCTCTGTATACTGGTAGGTAAACCAACCAACTGGTTGTAACTCACCCACAGCACCCTCAGCTCCCTGAGGTCACCAATCTCAGCAGGTAGTTCAGTTAGTTTATTTCCACGCAAGTCCAGCCCTCCAAGCTTGGTCAGCCTCTGTATACTGGTAGGTAAACCAACCAACTGGTTGTTACTCACCAACAGCTCCCTCAGCTCCCTGAGGTCACCAATCTCAGCAGGTAGTTCAGTTAGTTTATTTTCACTCAAGTGCAGCCTTTCAAGCTTGGTCAGCCTCTGTATACTGGTAGGTAAACCAACCAACTGGTTGTAACTCACCCACAGCACCCTCAGCTCCCTGAGGTCACCAATCTCAGCAGGTAGTTCAGTTAGTTTATTTCCACGCAAGTCCAGCCCTCCAAGCTTGGTCAGCCTCTGTATACTGGTAGGTAAACCAACCAACTGGTTGTTACTCACCAACAGCTCCCTCAGCTCCCTGAGGTCACCAATCTCAGCAGGTAGTTCAGTTAGTTTATTTTCACTCAAGTGCAGCCTTTCAAGCTTGGTCAGCCTCTGTATACTGGTAGGTAAACCAACCAACTGGTTGTAACTCACCCACAGCACCCTCAGCTCCCTGAGGTCACCAATCTCAGCAGGTAGTTCAGTTAGTTTATTTCCACGCAAGTCCAGCCCTCCAAGCTTGGTCAGCCTCTGTATACTGGTAGGTAAACCAACCAACTGGTTGTTACTCACCAACAGCTCCCTCAGCTCCCTGAGGTCACCAATCTCAGCAGGTAGTTCAGTTAGTTTATTTTCACTCAAGTGCAGCCTTTCAAGCTTGGTCAGCCTCTGTATACTGGTAGGTAAACCAACCAACTGGTTGTAACTCACCCACAGCACCCTCAGCTCCCTGAGGTCACCAATCTCAGCAGGTAGTTCAGTTAGTTTATTTCCACGCAAGTCCAGCCCTCCAAGCTTGGTCAGCCTCTGTATACTGGTAGGTAAACCAACCAACTGGTTGTTACTCACCAACAGCTCCCTCAGCTCCCTGAGGTCACCAATCTCAGCAGGTAGTTCAGTTAGTTTATTTTCACTCAAGTGCAGCCTTTCAAGCTTGGTCAGCCTCTGTATACTGGTAGGTAAACCAACCAACTGGTTGTAACTCACCCACAGCACCCTCAGCTCCCTGAGGTCACCAATCTCAGCAGGTAGTTCAGTTAGTTTATTTCCACGCAAGTCCAGCCCTCCAAGCTTGGTCAGCCTCTGTATACTGGTAGGTAAACCAACCAACTGGTTGTTACTCACCAACAGCTCCCTCAGCTCCCTGAGGTCACCAATCTCAGCAGGTAGTTCAGTTAGTTTATTTTCACTCAAGTGCAGCCTTTCAAGCTTGGTCAGCCTCTGTATACTGGTAGGTAAACCAACCAACTGGTTGTAACTCACCCACAGCACCCTCAGCTCCCTGAGGTCACCAATCTCAGCAGGTAGTTCAGTTAGTTTATTTCCACGCAAGTCCAGCCCTCCAAGCTTGGTCAGCCTCTGTATACTGGTAGGTAAACCAACCAACTGGTTGTTACTCACCAACAGCTCCCTCAGCTCCCTGAGGTCACCAATCTCAGCAGGTAGTTCAGTTAGTTTATTTTCACTCAAGTGCAGCCTTTCAAGCTTGGTCAGCCTCTGTATACTGGTAGGTAAACCAACCAACTGGTTGTAACTCACCCACAGCACCCTCAGCTCCCTGAGGTCACCAATCTCAGCAGGTAGTTCAGTTAGTTTATTTCCACGCAAGTCCAGCCCTCCAAGCTTGGTCAGCCTCTGTATACTGGTAGGTAAACCAACCAACTGGTTGTTACTCACCAACAGCTCCCTCAGCTCCCTGAGGTCACCAATCTCAGCAGGTAGTTCAGTTAGTTTATTTTCACTCAAGTGCAGCCTTTCAAGCTTGGTCAGCCTCTGTATACTGGTAGGTAAACCAACCAACTGGTTGTAACTCACCCACAGCACCCTCAGCTCCCTGAGGTCACCAATCTCAGCAGGTAGTTCAGTTAGTTTATTTCCACGCAAGTCCAGCCCTCCAAGCTTGGTCAGCCTCTGTATACTGGTAGGTAAACCAACCAACTGGTTGTTACTCACCAACAGCTCCCTCAGCTCCCTGAGGTCACCAATCTCAGCAGGTAGTTCAGTTAGTTTATTTTCACTCAAGTGCAGCCTTTCAAGCTTGGTCAGCCTCTGTATACTGGTAGGTAAACCAACCAACTGGTTGTAACTCACCCACAGCACCCTCAGCTCCCTGAGGTCACCAATCTCAGCAGGTAGTTCAGTTAGTTTATTTCCACGCAAGTCCAGCCCTCCAAGCTTGGTCAGCCTCTGTATACTGGTAGGTAAACCAACCAACTGGTTGTTACTCACCAACAGCTCCCTCAGCTCCCTGAGGTCACCAATCTCAGCAGGTAGTTCAGTTAGTTTATTTTCACTCAAGTGCAGCCTTTCAAGCTTGGTCAGCCTCTGTATACTGGTAGGTAAACCAACCAACTGGTTGTAACTCACCCACAGCACCCTCAGCTCCCTGAGGTCACCAATCTCAGCAGGTAGTTCAGTTAGTTTATTTCCACGCAAGTCCAGCCCTCCAAGCTTGGTCAGCCTCTGTATACTGGTAGGTAAACCAACCAACTGGTTGTTACTCACCAACAGCTCCCTCAGCTCCCTGAGGTCACCAATCTCAGCAGGTAGTTCAGTTAGTTTATTTTCACTCAAGTGCAGCCTTTCAAGCTTGGTCAGCCTCTGTATACTGGTAGGTAAACCAACCAACTGGTTGTAACTCACCCACAGCACCCTCAGCTCCCTGAGGTCACCAATCTCAGCAGGTAGTTCAGTTAGTTTATTTCCACGCAAGTCCAGCCCTCCAAGCTTGGTCAGCCTCTGTATACTGGTAGGTAAACCAACCAACTGGTTGTTACTCACCAACAGCTCCCTCAGCTCCCTGAGGTCACCAATCTCAGCAGGTAGTTCAGTTAGTTTATTTTCACTCAAGTGCAGCCTTTCAAGCTTGGTCAGCCTCTGTATACTGGTAGGTAAACCAACCAACTGGTTGTAACTCACCCACAGCACCCTCAGCTCCCTGAGGTCACCAATCTCAGCAGGTAGTTCAGTTAGTTTATTTCCACGCAAGTCCAGCCCTCCAAGCTTGGTCAGCCTCTGTATACTGGTAGGTAAACCAACCAACTGGTTGTTACTCACCAACAGCTCCCTCAGCTCCCTGAGGTCACCAATCTCAGCAGGTAGTTCAGTTAGTTTATTTTCACTCAAGTGCAGCCTTTCAAGCTTGGTCAGCCTCTGTATACTGGTAGGTAAACCAACCAACTGGTTGTAACTCACCCACAGCACCCTCAGCTCCCTGAGGTCACCAATCTCAGCAGGTAGTTCAGTTAGTTTATTTCCACGCAAGTCCAGCCCTCCAAGCTTGGTCAGCCTCTGTATACTGGTAGGTAAACCAACCAACTGGTTGTTACTCACCAACAGCTCCCTCAGCTCCCTGAGGTCACCAATCTCAGCAGGTAGTTCAGTTAGTTTATTTTCACTCAAGTGCAGCCTTTCAAGCTTGGTCAGCCTCTGTATACTGGTAGGTAAACCAACCAACTGNAAGTGCAATGAAATCATAATAAATTATTATATTTGACTAATCTTTGAGATGCCTTCATCATGCAAAGATTGCATTTTTATTTACAATATTTTTATATTATTTTTATTTATTTTAACATTTGAAGCCTAAAAGGGTGGTACTTATTTGAATGGGGTGCCTATTTGAGGGGCGGAGGGAGGATAGGGGGGTTAATTTGAGCATTTAGGGTAATTAGTGCCTTGGGGTTGTGTATCTTAAGCAATGCATTGATGTCTTGATTATTGTTTTTATTGCCCAACTTTATCGTCTCAGGAATTCTGTTTTGCCGCAGTGAATTCTTGAGAATTCATCAATTCAGCAGGGGAATTTTGAGATTTAATTTTTGGTCCAGGGATTCTTTCAGTTGTTGTAGGGAGGACAATGGATTTTTGCTCTTATATTCCACTGACCTTTACTCTAGGGTACCCCCTCAGGCAATGAGATCATTATTTACCCCAGTAGCCTAGCTCTTTCTCTTGGGCAACACGGTCTGCCCGTATTTATGGCTAGTGACAGGCCAGGTAATCTAAGGTCTCTGATATACTTCCACTTCTTCCGCAATAGGCTCTTTGCATAACTTGATCACATGATCAACTTTCCATAAACATGAAAACAGTTCACTTTTGAAAAAGTTTGTTAGCACAAGCTGAAAGAGCATATTAAGGTATTAAGTAACCTATATAAGCATTTTCAGGCATATATCTCAAAAGTAGCGATTGCAACGGCCGCCGAGACTTAGAAGCATTTGTATGGGAAGAGCAACTTTCAAATTGCCTGTTGTGAATTAAAAGGAGATTTGAGCCCTGTAAGAGTGATTTTCTGTAAAATTTGAACTTCGGCCTGACATAATACCTCATCGATTTGGCTGATTATTGGCATGTAGTCTTAGAATGGTGTCCTAAATACTGAATACATATTCTAAGGTTTGAATTCTCTTTGGTTTCAAAGATACAGGCATGACAGTTTTGAGGAGGCCTCGAGAGGCCGCCATGTTGGTAAACTGAAGGAGGTTTACAATAATTAATTCTAGCTTTATCATTAAAATTTAACTTAATCGTGACTCATACAGTTGCAAAGAACTATCCTTCCTCCTTTCTTTTACCTACTCTTCGCTGAAAATGGTTAAGCCTGAGCTATGAACAGATAAAACTTCTCACAGCACTTTTTCGGTACTTAAAAGGTACACAAATTTGGTAGAAATTGCGAGGTCAAAATCACCCATGCCACATGGACTTAGACTAACCCATTTTAACTAAACATAGTTTGTTTATAGATAAGTTAGACTGTTGAATAAAATAATTGGGCAAACCTAATAGAACAGAACGATAATTGCATGAATGCGCAATGGTTCAGCCACTTGACCGCTAAAACTTCCAAACAATTAATTCGGTGAATATTTGAAAAGAAAATTCTTAAAAATTGATCGTGCCTCTTAGAACCTATCTATCGCTTAAAAAACCCTCACTTAATTGTAATGTAAAAAGATGATCTTTTGTTTCTGATGTTGCAAAGAGCTTGAAATATGTGCTAAAATGAAAAATTATAAATTTTGTTACTCACAGTTAACTAGCTCAAGTTCACTCATTGATTTGCCAGACCAAGCGGGAGCCGCTCATGTGCACAGTTACAATTTTCTCTGTAGTATTTCGCTGAATACAGCTGCAAATAACATATTTTCTTGGGCAAAGATAACGCAAACTTTGTCAATTTTTATCAAAAGTCTAGAAAAACAAACCATGCACTGTGGCTTTACACAAATTATGTGGCATTAATTCAATATTACATGTGCAAGCAGGAACCTACCTTTGCTTGTATGTACATTCGGCAGATCTTTCCAGCATAAGATATAAAACTAGTACATGAAATGAAATTAAAGAACTCATCAAGCCAAATTACTTGATTGTACCATCATTACTGAATAAAAGTCCAAAAAATATGACATGGAATGATCGGTGGGAGACAAAGCTATTTTTAGAAGGACACGGAACTGCACGCCAGAACGGAAGTGAAATGTACAACCTCAATCAAGTTCAGTCTTCTTGACGCTATTAAACGTTTCACCCAGACTTTGAACAGAAAGTTGTTTTTTATTTTCTTTCTCATTTTTGCATGTATTCAGCAGTTTGCCCAGTATTTTCTCATAACTTTTAATTTTCTAGCAATCTGGAACCTTTAAGAATTCCCGCCCCCCCACATTTTAGTGAACTATCATTCATTCTGATTCACAATAATTTTCAAATGGTGACAAAGTGAAATTTGAAATGACATTTTATGGTGATATTTTAAGCTTCTTTTTTTTCCCCGCTAGCTAGAAATGTTTTGAATGTGAAGGCTATAAAGTATTGGTGTTTTTCACGACTCTGCTTGTAGACTGACCTCACCACCAGTATTACATCACGGACATAAATTCTGATTCGAAAGGGTCAAAAAGTAACTAATGGTCTCTGAAAAGCGTAATGTAGTCACTTTGGGGCGAGCAGGCTATATAGATGATCATCTCATTGTTTATAACTCCATGACCACATCCCAAAAGTTTAACCAGCCCGGGGCGAGTGAACACAATTTTGGCGCCACTAGCCACACCAGTATGTTTGGCGGGAAATTGGCTGATTAGTCAAATCTCCTTAACTCCATGACCATGCACCTTTCCAAATATTGCCCTTCTCATCATTAGATAGTTAGGACCTCCTGTAAGCATTTGCAACTATTTTGATTTTTAGAAGACTGTTATAACAGTTTCCATTGCTTTAATGTCTCTGATCTCTCTTCCCCCTGCCCCCCCCCCCAGCCCTGCACCAAATCCATGACAAAATATTTTCAGACCAACACTGAAGGTACGTACAAAAATATGACCATCTCAATGCAAGGTTCATCACTGTAACTTACCACATAAAAGCCTTTTCGTTGTTTGCCATCGACTGATTCTGTATACTGAGTTCCCATAAACAACGCCACATTTAGAAAGAGCCCGCCCTTTTCAATCCAAGAAAACCCAAGTAGTAATTTCACCAACGCACATAAGCCGTAAAAAAGGGCCGCTTCAAATAGTTTATAACATCACAAACGCCTCATGAGACCATTAGCATGGCGTACATTTTGAAGAACATTTGAAAACAATTTGAATTTCTACCCATGTACCGTATTTACCCGCAGATAGGCCGCACTTTTTTCCCGAAAAAATGGGACCGAAATTAGGGTTGCGGCCTATACGCGGGTACAAGTGTTTTGACACCTCATTAATATGCAAGAGATCTTACGGTCGTACACTAAATTGGCGTTTTAATGTTTGCTTTCAATTGTGACTAACTTACAACACAAAGAACTAAACACTAAGTCCATATCTTCGAAGAATCTTCATTTTGTCTTTAAGTATGCTGTATATAAAATGTTAGCGAAAAGGCGTGTCAGTTTATAGTTTGAATATTTTCACGTTCATGTAGAAATTATTGTCAAAAATAAATTTGACTTGATACGCATTAGCTGTTGTTGATTTCAAACTTCGCTTTATTTAATTATCCCGGTACTCGACCTCACTATTTTTTTTTCCCATGAAAACCATTGAAAGTTTGGGGTGCGGCCTATACACGGGTGCGGCCTATCGGCGGGTAAATACGGTACCTTTATTAAAAATTAAAGTTGGATAGTTTTTTTAACAGGCGAACAACATTGTTTACAGGGAGTGGGGAAGGCAAAGCTCCACTTTTCCTTTCTAAGGTAGAAAGTGCCAGCAAAACATGAGAGCCGTCCTTGAGGGCAAAGTGTCTAACCTAATTTTCTCACCGATTGCAAGTGCCATTTCATCCATGCATAACCTCACTTAGTTAACAGAATTAGCAAATGTAATGGGGAAACATTACGGGAGAACTGAGTAAGAAGTTAGGGTATAGTTTTGAAAATTGTGTGCACAGCTGGAAACAAGTAGAAAATCCTGGCTATGCTCCTGATAGAGACTTTTTCTGGAGAGAAGTTAAACATGCTCGCTAATATAGTGATGACCAGAAAGGATAACTAGGATAGTTCCAGAAAACCACCCACTAAAATAGATGATGAAGTTATTGCGGTGGCACACATGTTGTTGAAAGGTCCATAAACATGGTGAATGATTTTACATTAAACTGCAGACTCATCTTCAATCACTCCGTGAAAGAACACCCTTATTGTTTGCGATATCAGATAAACACCCTCTTCACTAACTGAATTTTCTTTGCTGTTTCCTTTACTTAGAATTAGGACTCGCATGAGTTATCCACGCATGAACAAGTGATTTTAAGCTTTTTCAACAAAACGAAAATCTGGAATTGCCCCTAGGGTGGGGCATTTGTGCACAGCTTTAAAGCCCCGCGAAGAGGTGACTGGGGTTTTTGTATCTTGGCTATGCTCATCCCTTATTCTTCTCAAACCCCTCCAAATCAATTTTCCTGTTTATCACAAAACACTTTACAGAAAGACCAAGAATCTCCTCACAACGAGCTTCAATGATTGGAACAAATATCTGAAAATTTTGCACGGAATCGTTGTTAACCCTTTAAGCCCCAATATCCACATACAAATTCTCCAAACTGATCTCCATACATTTCCTTTAAGAATCAGTTGAGAGACTTTGATAAACAATCTTGGCATTTTCTCTTCGGTGATTATTTCATTAATTCTCATAACTTTAT
>CALNXI010000615.1:19443-26028 GCA_942486025.1 Porites evermanni | reverse complement strand
CCTCTTCACCCCCCGCTTTTTGCGCGGAACGGAAGGAAGGCTATAAACTCCACAACTGCAATAAAACAACAGTATTTACTTTCGGACGTTGGTTCGCCTGTATTTTGACTCAAATAAACGCAACAAGACTAGTGTAATTAATTTCCAGTGAGGAAAGCAGACTAATATTGGACCAATCGCAAAAATTGGTTCACGCAGAATACAAAAAATCGCTGATATACAACATTAACTCGCAAAAAATAACTGCCACTTGGTTATGAAATGATTCACATTGTATCACCCGCTAGCGAATTGTCGTCTCCTGTTGATACATTCGATTCTTCTTCCCTCGATAACCTACAAAGCACACGCACAACTGAAGTCCAGCTGCAGCTATTAAAACCACACTATGTTGAAAATCATTTCTGTCCCAATTAACCCCTGTTATCCCAATATCCCCAGACAAATTTTCCAGACTGATCTCCATTCCTTGGCTTAAAGAATTAGTTGAGAGAATTTGTTTTAAGATCAAAGCAGTTTCCTTTAGGTGATCATTATGGAACACATAGGTAAAAAAATTTGGTTATCTATGCCTCCAAGAAATTTTGGTTATGAGAAAATAGTCCGTACGTAGTTACGCCTACCCATTTATGTAAGACGGAGTGAAATTCTGTATTTCTAGCACCCAAGGGTTTCGCCCAGCACGACTGCGGTGTTTTTGAACGACTTCAAAATCTCTGATATAGATCAACTTATTCTTGCACTGATATTTAGATTTGGGGTTATTTTGGTCTAAAAAATTGGACGGAAAGTTTAGCCGTGTCTTTATCAAATAGTAAAGACACTCATTATATATATATTTTTGTTTTTTCTTTGTGAATTATTAATGAGTTTCTGAAGATAAGTTAAAAGGGATAGAGTATAAAAATAGAGAAAATCCGTAATCAAACGGAAATAAGAGAAAGACTAAGAGAAAGAAAAAAAACGGAGAAAGAAAAACAGAGAACGAAACAGCAAGGTTTTGAGAATGACAAAGGGAGAAACTGAGGAAGAAAAGAGAGAAGGAACAGGATGAAAATGTACGGGAGAAAACGTGTAAAAACTCAGTCAAGGATTACAATTGTAAGCAAAAGTAACAGTGTTACTTTAAAAAATAAGTGTTACTTTAAAAAATAAATCGTTTTGTAAAAACTTCACACTGTCGGAGCACGCTCCACATTACTTATCACTGGTGCGCAGAACTCGCGGCTCCATACTATAAAGCTCCTCGCAGAGCAGTTCGAGAACGATCCTCATATTAGGCTTACTTTTTAACCATTAAAGCAACATGTAGCGTGCATTCATTAACAACATTTGCCAATAGGCCGTCACTTTTGCAGTTGTTTTTTACGCCTTAAAAAAGTCTATGCTGCAAATGAATGCACCTTATAGTGGTTTATGGGTAAGCCTTATTAATTCTTATTTGGCCTATTCCTTTTTTCATTCTACTATTAAAAACAACGTTATTTTAATACAATTAGGCATAACTTGATCACCTTTGTGCTATATATCCTTCCGAGGGTGAATGAAGATCACTTATTTGTTATATTTCACACCTGTTCAATGTATCTCTAAAAAGACTGTCCATCACCGTCTTCATAACTATCAACATCTGAAGAGAAAACATACTTTGCATTAATAAACCTAAATTAACATAGAAAGAGGCTGTCATTCCTTACCGATTACGTCATCAGCTTCCAAAGTACCTCTGAAATTAGAGAAGTAAAAAAAATGAGAGATCATGTTCTGAAAAAGTTGTGGCATGAATACCTGGGAATAAAAGTAAACGATTTTGCAAACATGTAAACCTTAGCCTGCGTAGCTGCTACTTTTGTTGAAGAGCGCGGGGGGTGCTCTTTTTCTCTAAAACTTCTTTCCGTTTCACCCCTCTTTCGCGCACGCATTCCCCAACAAAACCCTCCAGCTTCGCAGCCTGATTCGCTATTTGCTCAGATTCTAAAATATTCCCTGTTTGATCCTCCCCCCTTTCAACCCCGCCAACCTTTTTTCCATAAGCATTTTCCTCAATTTGTCCTAAGACGGCTGTAATGCCTAGGGGAAGTTAAAATCAAAAGTTATGCAAAATTTTGAGGGTGCACAAGGGGCAATATTGAAGATGTGCATATGGAGTGTGAACATAGTTTAACGGCCTTTGCTCCCACGAATCTCTCTCATAGCTCAGTGGTAGAGGATCTGCACCAGTAACCAAGTTATAGGTTTTGACACCTGCGGGAGAACTCGGACTTTTTCCAGTAGTCGCTTGTGTCACTGATTGAAAAAAGCTTCTTTCTTATGACGCCATAAAGATAGCTTTGCATTGTGGGCTCTACAAAGTTTTGGGTATCACACACAGTAAAGGTCTTTGGAATGCCGCACTTGCGTACAGTAAAAATATAAAATTTCACCCGGGGTGAAATATTATTTTGCTTAACGAGGTGATGAGTTAACAAAATGCAGCCTGCTGATAGCAGAATTGATACGCGGGCGTTCGATCTTCTTTAACCACTCGCATAATTAATGCTTAATCCGGGGCTAGTGATAGCCAATAAGATGAGAGAATTTTGTTATAGCTGGGGGCCAGAAAGAAGTTCTCTATAACACTGAATAAGGTGCGCTCGAAGAATATATTATTGTACTGGAGAATTTTGGCAGTAACGATGGCAATGATAAGAAAAATGCTCCTTGCAAAGAATTCTCATGAAGGGAAATGTCTAAATAGTTCGAGGTCGCTTGCTTTCATGCTAATCGGTATTGTGCAGTAGGGACTCCACATGTCGGCATTTTGAAAGTAGAGAAGGAGCTAGCCATGGCGTTGATTTTCGGGGGAGAGGCGTACACTGTATGGCTTAGATTTGTCACCTTTCAAGTCTTTCAAGTCTTAATCTTCCACATAACCTGAAGACAACAATAAAAATAGCAGAGATAGATAGATGGATAGATAGATAGATAGATAGATAGATAGATAGATAGATAGATAGATAGATAGATTTCAAATAAGAAAACATTAAAAACTATCTACATTATAAAAAATATTAAATAAAAAGCAGCTTTCCACGAATGCCGTGCCCTAGAGTACTTGTTTAAGAAGACATTTGAATTTCGTAAGGGACTCTGTTTACCTCACATTACACGGGAGTTTGTTCCATAGGATGGCGCCACTAATTCTAAAGCTATTTTTGTAATAATTTGTTCGTTGTAAAGGGATGCAAAGTTTATTCTCAGAGTCTCTAAAGTCATGTGCCGTTTCTCGTATTGCAAACCTAGAACATAAATATTCTGGAGCTAACCCGCGTGAAGACTTATAAACCATCGTGGCTTTTTCATTTTCATGCTGGCGCGCTAGATTGTTCCATCCTGGGAGTTCAAACAGGTAACCAGCGTCTTCATCGTAGTCTGAAAATGTCAAAACGCGGGCTGCTCTATTTTGTAGTTTTTCAAGTTTTTTCCTTAGGGTTATCCCACAGTTCCCCCAAACAGTATGGCAATAATTGAAGTGAGGGTGAATAAGAGCTTGGTAAATTAGTTATAGGGTCGCTTGGGGGACAAGGTGGCTTACTCGCTTTATGGCCCCGATGCCAGAAGATAATTTCTTTATTATCTTCTCCATATGGCGACCCCAATCGAGATTATCATCGATGGTCACTCCAAGAGATTTAGCCGTAGCGACTTGGATAACTCGAAAATCCTTAATTGCAAGTGTTGGGGAAACTGTTACAGTACTTAGCCTCTGCCTAGATCCAATTAACATGAACTCGGTTTTAAGTCATATTTAGAGTGAGTTTGTTTGCTCTTAGCCAATTTTGAACCTTTTCCACGTCTTCCTTTAAACTTGTCTGAATATTGTGAATATTGTTGCTCGCGAATGTAAGATGGGTATCATCAGCGTACATCCGAGGCTCGCAATTTGACAGGCAGTTGGGAAGATCGTTAACATATAATAGAAACAATAATGGACCTAAAATAGTACCCTGAGGGACACCACAACTTTAAGAGCAACTGCTAGAGAAGAGACCATTGATGGAACGCATTTGTGTGCGGTCCTCTAAATATGACTGAAACCATTGATGCGCAATACCATTAATATCGTAGAGGTTTAGTTTTGATAGAGGGATCTCGTGGTCCACCGTTTCGAAAGCCTTTTTTAAATCTAGGAATACGATAACATTGATTTTGCCACGGTCAATATTATACGCCCACGTATCCGTGGCGTCAAGAAGAGCCGTCACAGTTGAATGAATAGAACGAAAGCCCGATTGATTTCCAAAGCATCGTAAATTTTGATCTAAATGGCAAAAACGGGCGTAACGGAAATAGAGATGTCAATATATATCATTTTCTGCGACAATGGATGTTAGATACGTGATTCGTGACATGAAGGAAAATAGGGTCCTTATTCGTGACTGGGACCTATATCCCTTTTAACAACCTGACTTAGGGTGGATTCATTTGCAACATACGCGTATAGCTGTCGCATTTGCCCTCTGGAATTTTTTATTGTTTGTAACTGAGCCTAAAAACAATAAAAAATTCCTGTGGGCAAATACGACAACTATACGCGTACGTTGCAAATGAATCCACCCTTATTCAATGGCTAATTGAGGAAATAACTGGACTTGTTTAGACACATATTGAATGTATATGTTACATTAAAAGGGGATCTTTATTTATAAAAACTGTCAAATTTAGTAAATTTACAATGAAGCAATCTTTTTTTTTTACTTTTTATTATTATCTTTCCCGAAGGGGCTTTTTAAAGACAATATAATTATCTATTAAGTACAGAAGCAAAAAAAAATTAACTGGCTAATACATAAAAAGAGAGAAACCTACCACGGAATAAATACATTATTTATACTGGAGATTACAATATATACAAATATTCAAAGCCGAGAAAATAAGGTCTCATATAGTTCCTGCAATAACTTAGATCTAATTGACTGTTTAAAAAGTTTTACATTCGTACAAAGTTTAAGAGACGGGGCAAGGGAATTCCTTAAACTTAAAGTTCTGTAATAAAAAGTTCTTTGTCCACCTGATGTTTTAAAAAGAGGTATGTTCAGTCTTAGTGAATTGCGAGCTCTACGATTACTGACTTCTGTACGTTTAATAAATGGTGAGAAAAGATATTCGGGGGCACAGCCCGACATACATTTAAACGCCATACGCTACGACAGAAAAGCTCGCTTGCAACAGGTAACCATCTCAGTTTTTTTTAAGAAAGGGCGTGAGATGATCGTATTTGCGGGTTCCACTTGTAATACGGCAGGCAAACTTTTGCACAGCTTGCAACCTTATAAAGTTTCAAACCAAATACATTTTGCTAATTTGCTTCCTAACTGATGCAAAAAAATACTTTATACAACTTAGTTAAAAAAAAAGACTTAATTTACGAGAAGAACACTAAAAGAAGTTTTAGCAAAATTCACTAGGAATTTACAGCGACGTATAACAAATTCGCCAACTCCCCTGACTTGCTGCTAGAATGAGATCATGATGTCATAAAGCAGGCACTGTTAGCAGTGTTTTTAACTAAGTCTTATAATTAATTCAAAATGTATAAGTTTCAATTTCTAAGTATTTAAACTAGTTGATTGTAAAAAGACTCTCAGTAACTAGGTAGATTGAGGTAGGAAACGTTTTGAAACCTAACTACTTTTGCCATAAATTATATTACTTGATGCACCAAAATATAAGCAGTGGTCTTTGTTAAATATTTACACATGGTTACATAGCATGTTAAGAAAAATACTCTGGTAAGTTGATTCTATTATAAAACGTACTTACAAAGTATCATAAGGAATTGGTGTTCTCCCGCGAAGGGAGGTGATGAGAGGCTTTAATCTGTATTCACACACTAGATAAGGATTACTGGCAGACAGAAATGATCCTTAACCAATCATTACAACTCGATGAAACGGCTATTCTAACTGCCTAAAATATATACAGATTGATAAGGAGCAACTGAAACACCGAAATGTGTTTTGACTCATGATGTTTTATGGTAAGTAACACTTTAATATACGAATGTTCCTTTACGAAAAAATTCTACTTAGGACTAAACCCGACACTGGATCTTTTCAGAGACTGCATGCAAGGAACAGCTAGCGCAGAACTGTTCTTAACACCTTAATGCTGGTGAATATGCTAGAAAAAGAAAATTTCTGACCTGTATACTTACAGACGGTAAGACCCAGTGTTTACACACGCCGCAAACAGTAATAATAATCCGCGACATGAGTCGCAGACAGATAAACTAGTAATAATTACTACAGACATTTTGCTAGGACTTCAACTACAATAAAGTCTAATGACAGAGTTTTTAAAGGGCACTGTAGACAAGGTGCTTCCTAACAACCAAATTCTGTTGAGAATACTACAGTGATCAGTTTGTCGTAGTACTTAAGACGACTATGTAAGACTTTTTCCGAGACAAAAAAAGGTTTGTATTAAAATGGCTAATTGTGCCGTCACAATAACATTAACGGATTAAAAAACTGTACATGAAGAAAAATAGACGTCTTGTTTCTTGTCAACAGCTTAGCGAATAAGGAGCTACCAGGAGCCATA
>CALNXI010000615.1:6943-9443 GCA_942486025.1 Porites evermanni | reverse complement strand
TTCAGGTACAAGAATGGTCACTTCTACGTTTGCGTCTTTTGCCAAATGTATGGCAAGAGTTCTGTTTATTGTTGACAAGCCACCCTTGGACGACCCCCACTCATTCGCGAGAAGGGTAACTTTCAGTACCAGACACTCTGGACCAGCTTGATCGGCATCAGTTGATGATGATGGAGTACACGCTTCCTGCATAGCAACCAAAATTGGATACTTTAAAATAAAAATTTTATATCTGGGGGGTTCTACCTTTTTGAATGAAAGTTTGCAAAACATTTTATCGAAACGGTAGATGCTACAAACTTATTGCTCAACCGCAAAGCAAAACAGCACATTTACAAAGACCTTGAGAAAAAGTTATATACCAACTGCTTTGCCTACAGGCCAAAAACAATTATTAATACATGGTAGCCAATTGACCTTATCAACTTACTTGATTTTAAGTACCAATGTTCGCTAAGTTGATAGCAACAAAGCCTTCTCTTACACTCCAGTGGAGCTCGTGGTAGGATAAATAAAGGCATACGTTAAACCTCATACTATAACCTTATAACAAAGCACATCCCAGGACTTTATTGAAGCCTCTTTAGTTTAAATATATGGCTACAGTCACTGTAGCTACTCTTTATGTAGACACAATTTTAAGTAGTATGTGTATTCGATTGATATGTAATATGTTAACAGCACTGCTAGAGATAGCATTTCACTACTACCTACCTTACTTTCTATTTGTGAGAACCACTGCTCTTGTCCCGTAACCGTGAGCACCTCCTCTGCAGGTTTCTTCTTGCAAATCAGAGGATCGCCTTGTCTTAACTCAAGGAGGTGAAGACAATCTTCATGAGAACATGCAATCTGATTATGGCTTGAACACTTTTCCCGCTGACAATACGGACAGGCGACCCGAATTTGATACTGCAATCCACCTTTATAGAGATCACGTGACAAAACTTGCAAAGTTGCCTCCACAAACTTACGAACCTGCACCGCCACCTCACTTGTGTCATCTACTGAGATCTGGTGAGGTTGGTTTCTTTGCTTGATAAAAAACTTAATAAACTGCTTCATACAAATAAGAACAAAATCATGAAAAGTTTGCTTCCCAATAACAAACCACGCTCCATTTTGGTACAGGGTAGGGGGCTGAGATGGACCAGTTTCAGAACACCAACGGACAGATCGAGAAACAAGCCGTGTGAACAGACCATGGGGGACAGAACCGCTGACAAAGTAAACAAACAGGGGGCAAGGGTCCAGCCTTGAGGACGCCATAGAACAAAGGGAATCAGGTGACGCTTTGAGTTGAGATGGAACAAAATACTTTTCACCTGTCTTTGAAGATGAAAATTTTGCAATCAATCCAAATTGTACCATCAAATCAAGAATGTCTTTCCTGGCAACACCCTTCAGAAGAAATTTGGAAAAGACATGATCAAGCAATTCCATGCTGAGAACACCGCTTTCTTCGACTTTCTTCCAGTGCTTTGCAAACTTAGGGACCTAAGAGACAATAACAAGATCACAAAAAGTTTCAAGACAGCTTTCTTGTAGGATCATTTTACACTACTAAAGTGTTAAATTTTTAGTAAGTTTACTAAAAGAAATAAGCTATTTAACATTTAAAGTAAAAACTAAGCAGACCTCAAATTTGATATCTTTAAAATGCTCGTTAAATCGCCACGTTAATGCCAGCATCCTCCATCTGGTTTACTCACCGGAAAATTCTTACAGTCCAAATTTCACTTCCAGAACCTGGCAGTGCGTTCTGATTGGTCGACACAGAGTTGCTAGTTTCAGCAGACGTATCAATTACTTTCCACTCTGTTTTGTTTTGAGAGATTATTTTAGGACTACATTTGAGGATAATTGCAGGTAAATTGGTTATAAGCAGCTCTTATTCTTAGTGGACACCAAGTGATGCGGTATAAAGACGTCTAAGAGGGGAAGCTTTTGGTGAAACAATCTTTAATTACTCATAGCGGAATTTTGACGATGACGGGTGCCTATTATGTTGACATTGATTTCACAATTGCTTCTACTTACTTCCATTGCACACCTTTAAAGGTAGATTATTCTGATCATCTGATCACACGAACGTCCTCATCATGGATGGGATTTTGTTGAACCCATGATCTCAGCACGGGTTACCAATAGATATAGCCAGCGAATGTGGCCGTATTTCGGGTCGACGCTTCTCTCCACCTAAAAAGTGGAGGGAAGCGACGACCGGAAATACTTCTGCAACCATTGCCATAGTTTAAATTCAAGTTTATAATGGATATCTTACAATTTTCTCAAAATCTGGAATAGTGATCAGCTGCCCGAACAAGTCTATCAGCCACTGGGTACTCAAGATGACTGTGCTACGGTGCTTGATAATTATCCCCAGGTCATGATAGAAATTCACCATGGTGGTAAACCCTTCATGGTCATTGATGAAGCACTTCTCCTTGGCATGGGTCCGTAGCTTTGTTATACTCAGGTAATAAACTGGCTTGGAAAG
>CALNXI010000614.1:153105-221067 GCA_942486025.1 Porites evermanni | reverse complement strand
ATAATGTGTTGTTCTAATATGCATTAAATGGTCAATTCCAATGTGAAGGACATCAGATAGCATTCTACAGCCCTCACAGGTTTTATTCATGAACAACAACAAAAGTAGCTTTATACATGTAACAATTCCCAGTTCACAAAAGTTAAGCTTAAACTACAGCATAGTAAGCTAAAGAAAACAGCAACCAATCGAGTAGTGCGAATGATGTGATCATGGAAGAACTAACAATCGAGGAAACTGTGATTATGAAATTGTTTTACCAACAAGAAAGCGTTTTGTCTTTGGCTGACTTGGGTTTTGCTTCGAACCAGGAGTTAAATCGTGTTTTGTTCCCCTTCTATTGTCATCATCATTACTGTCGCCATTGCCTGTAGCTGACCGATCGAACTGGCACGCAAGCCTTCTTCGAGCTTTCACTGGAGTGCTTGTTGATGGTAGATTACCGTCTGGTTCATCTATAGAAAATACACATCATAAGCTTTATATGTGTACATACCTTAGCTTTAAATCGTGAAATTATGTTAAAATCTTCATGAAGTAGAAGAATAGCACAAAATAAATTCACAATCATAAAATTTAATATACCTATCACAAATACTAAGCTCATCGACGGACTTGTTCAATTCTTGTAAGCTTAGATCTTCCCCGGAAACTTCACAAGTCAAACACGTGGGATCTTCGCCGGACGCCATCTTGGATCAAAACCAAGAACACGCAAAAACACTTCTGGTAACACCGACCGATGAAAAAAAATACGTCAAGTAGGCCAATTGGCCATAATAAATACAACTACGGCGAAAAAAATCACAAAAACGCCCTCGCACAACTTTTCGACTCTTCGCACAACCTTTCGACTCCCTTCCCTTTCCTCCTTCCCATCACCCCTCGCGCTTCTCTCCTTTCTCAAGAGAGACGACTGGGGACGAGTCAGGAGTTAACCAATGTTATCAGTTCCGCTTTAGAAGAAATTTTCAATACGAGCGATAAACCAAACTTAACTTCTTGCTTAACAGGTCCGTGTAAGGAAGGCAATTTCCTTGCATTGTTACTATTACTAGAACAAAGTTTCGTGGTGCGTCACCTCAAATAGGATCCTTTATTTGGGGTACTTTAATCTTCTGTTATTACTTTTCTCCGTTTTTGTGCTTACGTAGATCTCTCGCACAAGGCTCCGTTTGGTTCTCTTTGGTAGCCGTTTTATGGTCAAACTATGAGAAAATTGTATCTATTGCCGTCTCTTAGACCACTACAGAGGTGAAATAAAGCAATAAATAATAAAATGAGGCACGATAACCAACCTCAGTATCAAGAAAGAACTAATAACGTAAGACGACGGCAAGAATTCAACGTTAAGCTAAATAAACATATATAAGCGGCGGTTAAACTGGACCGGGAGCTCCTGCCAAAAGCTATAACTTATGCATGGGGATGGGTAGGACCGGATTGGGTGTGTCTTGATCGAACCTTGGAAAATCGAACATTGCAATAATCGAACATAAAAACCAGTTTCATGGTTCAAACAAGGCGTTGCGTTCAAATTAGTTATGTATCAGTTGGTTTCAATTTCAAACACGAGTAGGCAAAGATGTCACGGAGAGCTCGTGCATAAACTAGCCGCATAAACTACGCACGACTTTAGGAAACCTGAAAAAAAAAACACATTGAATACAATAATTACTCAGGCTTACCAGTCGAAATGCAGCTCCTGAAGGCCATCAAGTAAGGCCAGAATCACTTGATTCTTTTAAACCCTGTTACGCATCAAGAAAGGTGAAAACTTGGTAAGAGGACGGTCATGTCTGACACCCATTGCAAGATAAGGGAGACCCTACTGATTAAGGATCTAAAACCTTCCCTTAATGAAAATGTTAGCAGTAAAAAACTTTACCTTTTTCGTTATCATGCTTTATTAAGATTAAGATGCAGATTTCGCTACCATATGTCATCTATTATTTCTTTTATACCGCTACATGAGAAAGTTCTGCAATTTGATTTGCTTAGAGCAGTGGTATTTCAGCTTAATTTGGAATACCTACAGGAGAAAATTACAAACCTTTTGCGGGTAGTGCCGGTATAAACAAATAATAGCATGATTTGTACGTGATATTTGGCATAAATACCACTTGTGATATTTCACAATTGCCTCAAATTTCACTCGCCTAACGGCTCGTGAAATTACGTATAACAATTTCGAAATATCGCTCGTGGTATTTATGCCAAATATCACTACAAATCATGCTATTACCTATACTAATTAGCTGCTTATTCTACCTTTAAATTTCAGCTATTATTCAACGGTATGTATTTCTGACAATGTATGTTGGAACACACGAAACGTCAAGTTAAAGTTTTCTTTCTTTGCAGAAATCGGTGGATGTTTCTTTATTTTTATCACCGCAGCTTGCTTTTTGTTTCTTATTATGCGTGGGATTTTAGCCAATCAGAAACGGAGAAATAATTTGAATGAATTATAATATCAATTTTTTTACAGTTGCGCGACGGTCGAGGCTGGGGAAGCGTAGCTACTCCACAGATAATGATAATGATAATGATAATGATAATGATAATGATAATGATAATGATAATGATAATGATAATGATAATGATAATTTGTAAACGGACGCTTCGCTTTTAGCCCAGGCTGAATCTATATATTATTATCAATTGTTCGACACTTGCGTGACGGCCGCGGCTAGGGAAGGGTAGCTACTTATGTGACATTCATTTACACTGGAGCGAGTCTGTATCAGCTGGCGAATATGAGTGTCAAGTCTCTTGTCAAGTCACTAATCTTATATTTGTAAGACTCTCAGCAACGTTTTTGAGACGTGACGGGCTTTAAGGTCTTCAATCCTCAGCGTTTCGAGTAAGTTATTCAATAAATAAGGAATTCTATTCAAAAATGGTCCCTTAGACAGTTAGGTTTTTGATGAATTTAATGTTTAAAGTCATTTAGGAAAGAAAACCATATATTAAAATCTACAGTCGTGGAGTACTTCCACATGTCCTAGTTTTATGGAAATTGAATTCAATAAAAGGCTTACACGCCGTCAACATCTACGCTATGAATTTTGCAAAGGAAAAAAATTGTTGATCTTGCTAATCGTGTACCCAGACACCAAACTGACACTGGAGGATTTGGGTGCACAAGATATTCGACCACTATTTTGAAGTGCCTGCAAAACAGACTCTGGAAGAAAATGAGCGCATACTTCTTCTTCGTTACGTTTAGGGCCAGTTGAACGTAATTTCTATCAGTCCTCACAATAAAGGAAAAGGCCTTGTTTTGTGTTAAATTAAGGCTTAAAATTGAATAAACTAGGATTAAACGTTTCGCCCGTTTTCACTAACTCTACATGGCCAATCTCTATACCGATCTCTATGTTCCTCTTAGGCCGTGTGAATTGAAAACATTTTAATTTAAGATTGAAAACATTTTAATGTTTTCAATCTTAAAAGATGAAATCCGTTAGGAAATTGAGTGATTTTAATTTTCAGTGGACAAAAACCTTGTACCAGGATAATTTCAAGCATATTGCATTCTCTTTCACACTTTTCAAGGGTTATAGATGTAATAAGTTGTATGAAATAACTCCAAAGAAAAGGATCTTATTGGAGCCCTGAGAAGCCTTATATAAATTTCACAAAATAAAATTTTATGCATGAAAATTTTACCTGTGTTTTCTCAACTCCTGGGAAATTTGAAAGTTATTTACTCGGGCTGCCGTAAGAAATGTCTTCGGTGTTATTAGAGATAACTAATTACATCTACTGCTCTTGAAAAGTTTAAAAAAGAATGCGATTTGGCTTAAAATGTTCTGGTACAAGTTTTTTGTCCACTGAACGTTACTCAATTGCCTGATGGATTCCGTCTTAAAAACTATTCATTTTGCATCTCGTCTACGGTTACTTTTAAAATTTTTATACACTGGGTCCTATTTCTGAATATTATCATCATTTATAATGTATTAATTATTTGCAATTAAAGACTATGCTTTTTGCTTAACTCTTTGACGTCCGCTTTGATCGCTTTTGTCCATATGGACCCATGCATATTATCCTTCCTGGACTGTTCCATTTAAGTCATTAAGATGGTATATTAGCAAAATCAGCGAGGATAGATCTTTTCACTGGTACCTCATTTAGCAAATCCTGACATAGTTGTAGACAAAAAACAAGCAACGTTTGGGGAATAAAATCACTATTTACCAACTTCTCTTTGCAGATTGGATTTGTCCCTTTTTTGGAAAGTAAACCAGCCAAAATTCCAAACGAAAAAAAGACGATGAAGTGGGGAAAAAAAGAGAGGTAAAGGAAAAAAGAATAGAGCGTGAAAAATCCAGATTTTGGCTGATGCGCATGCGCGAAAAACAAAGAAGCTGCTTAATTACATCCAATTAGCAGAAAATTATGTCCTTTTTAGTGTTGAAAAACCCTTTTTTTGGTCATTCCCATGATAACTAGCCGTAAAACGGTTCAAAAAGAAAGGTTTGGTTCAAATGCGATTCTTTAACTAAAAATTGCCCGACGGCAAAGGGTTAAGCATTGTCTTCTGGTACTGACTGACGTTAAAATTTCCCAAGTTACTGCTTATCTCGAAGTCTTAGAACTAAGTGTACAGGTGTTTGTTGAGTAGATTCCTCATTAACGCCATAATCTTCCAGAGTGCGGTGGTCTTCGAGGTTCTTCCAACAAAAGATAAGGCGCTGTGTGCTAGGGGGGTGTCCTCTCGATTCAAAGATGTTAGCTTTGGCACTCCTAACTGAATCACTTGAGTGAACAGCTAACATGAACTCTTCCCCAGACATTGTCCTTACCAAAATCTGAACTAAAAAACAAAAACAATGATTCAAAATGTTGTATCTAAATTTGGTTTAGGAGAGCTTCACTCTTACCAGATATTGAGAATGCTATTCTCTTACAAAAAAGGTCCATCATCCAGCTCAGGATCTCTTCTAAAAAGCCTGTGTCACAGATTGATACATTTTCAGGCTATAAAAAGGTTCATCTTTTGCGTCAAAAAACGCAGTCAAAGAATTAGAGCAGAATAAAGGATTTCCAGCAATGGCGGATGAAATCTTCGGCGTTTCAAGCATATAGAGCTCAACCAACCGACTAATCTTGGACCGATGTGAGGGCGGAGAAGCTTCCACGTAGAAGGTCATCTGTCATATACGATGAAACGGGTCTTTGTGAAAACAGCAAAAGAAATGTAAAAATAGCTTAAAGGTCTAATGCCTTAAGACAAGTACTACTGGCCGATGATGGGCTCCTGCTTTGGATAGCTACAGTGTACAACACGCACACCTTACCCACGACCCTTGAAGAAGGGAGCATTGGCAGAGGATTAATACCCTTCATGTGGTAGCCATATAAAAATAAATTCGCTAGACTAAATTTTGGACCCTACAAATGGTCGCACGGATTCAACTTTGAAGAGAAGGATGAAGTCTACGCGAGGCTTCTGGACTGTCTGAGGATCACGATTGAAATACAGTGTTTGTATTCTTACTTCTTTCCCCCAGCTGTCCTGACGTGTGAGTTCCTGAGGGTGGCTTGTGATGTTCTTTGTCTGGTACTGGACATGGTGACCATTCATTTACTATTGAGGCTTCAGCTTTTCGACCAGTTTCTGTAGGATAAGAAATGATTTTCAGTTTGCACTTGCTATAACAACGCAGGACTGTTCTACAAGGGCGCACTAAATGTCAAATTATGAATAATCAAAGAGGCGCTCAACGCCGAAGTTGTTATTATCATTTGATATCCAGTAACCCCGAATTAAAACATGAACAGGCTGCCCAATAAGACACTTTATTTTGTAACGAGAAATGGGAAGAGACAAAGGACGTCTCTCTTCCACATGTCACACGTTTATCAATAAAAAAACACTGCCACTTTAAATGGTATTGCAATGTCCTGAATAAATGAAAAAAATATAAAATCATCAAGATTCTCGGTATTTACACTGTTTTAAACTGAACTAAAAAATGAACAATGTTGTTGTGAATTTGGGTTATTTTGTGCACTTAAAAAAGCTTAACTGTGGAGAGCACTACCACTACCACTACCACTACCACTACCACTACCACTACCACTACCACTACCACTACCATTACCACTACCACTACCACTACCACTACCACTACCACTACCACTACCACTACTACTACTCCTACTCCTACTCCTACTCCTCTTCCTACTCCTGCTACTACTACTACTACTACTCCCACTACTACTCCTACTGTTCTGTTCTATTTTAAATCGAAGACTTCACTTGTATTTTGAGGAAAATAAGATATTACATAATTCCCAAATTGGCTTTTTGCCTGAAAACCGCACTGCAGACCATGTTTTCACTCTAAGGACCCTAATAGACAAATATGTGCATTATCACAAGGAAAAAGTCTACGCTTGTTTCGTAGATTTTCGCAAAGCGTTTGACTCTGTTTGGCACGAAGGATTGTTTTATAAGCTGCTAAAAACGAATATGGGAAAAAAATAAATTCACTTTTGTACGCAGATGATTTAGTTATTCTATTAAGATCGAAAACTGGATTACAGAACTGTTTAAATGCGCTTTCCTTGTATTGTGACAAATGGAAGCTTAAAATTAATCCGAAGAAAACAAAAATTATGATATTCCAGAAACGCCCAAAAAAATCTATTGACATCAAATTCAACATAGGCAGTGAATCAATTGAAATTGCCCAAGAATACACTTATTTAGGTACACGTTTAACTCCAACGGGAAACTTTACACTTGCACTCGAACACTTAAAAGAATATGCCCTTCACGCGTTTTCTAGTATTCGGAAGCGGACAATTCTTAACAAACTTAATCCTAATACTGCATCCCAAATTTTTGACACCATGGTATTCCCAATCTTGAGCTACAACAGCGAGGTATGGGTTATGTACACCAAGCAAGATTTTAAAAAATGGGATAGCTCCCCGATAGAAAAAATCCACCTCAAATTCTGTAAACGTTACTTAGAGGTTAACAATAAGGCCTCTAACATAGCTTGCAGAGCTGAACTTGATAGATTGCCGCTGCTTATCCCGATAAATCAGAAAATTATGAAATATTTTGTTTACCTCAACAACAAAGATAAAGACTCTATAGTCAAACAGTCTTTCCTTATGTCAAAGAATCTAAATTCTATGAATAATTCCGGATATTTTTCCAATTTCATAAACATGCTTCAACAATACAATCTAACCAGTTTAGATGCTGAATCTCTAGATAATGATAAAATTAGACGATATACCACAGAAATGAGAGAGAAATATCTATCTTTTTGGCGGCACAGCCTTGAAAATTCAAAAAAACTAGAATTTTATAAAACTTTTAAAGATGAATATTCTACATCTGATTATCTCTACCAGCTAATACATTATGACGAACGACAGAATTTTGTTAAATTTAAAATAAGTAATCACAAACTTATGATTGAACATGGTCGATACCAAATCGATCATTTGCCAAGAGAAAATAGATTATGTCCCTTATGTAACTCAAATCAGGTAGAAGATGAGATTCATTTCCTCTTTCAATGTAACAAATACTCAGTACAGAGACAGGCATTTATTAATCAAATCAATCGAATAATACCTGACTTTGACAAGAAATCATCTCCAGAAAGCATAAAACTGATAATGAATTCAAAGGAACATCATGTAAATAAGTTAGTTATGAAGTTTGTTTCCTCCTGCATGAAAATACGTGATTCATTGTTAGTAATGTAACTGAATATTTCTAGATTATTATTAGTGCTGTTTGTTTTATATTTTGATTGTCATATGCATGCTTTTGCAATACTGTAAAATGATGCGGTCATGCAAATAAAGCAATTTATTACTTACTTGCCTACTCCTCCTCCTCCTCCTCATACTACTACTACCACTACTACTACTACTACTACAACTACTACTATTGCTACTACTACTGCTACTGCTACTGCTACTGCTACTGCTACTGCTACTGCTACTGTTACTGCTACTACTACTACTACTACTACTATTGCTACTGCTACTACTACTGCTACTGCTATTACTATTACTAATGGTTATAATACATTGCAAAAATGGAAGTAAGAAGCTGAAAGGCTGAAATCACCCCCTAGACTTGCAAAGCAGGGCGGGCGAGTAAAGCAGTTGTTAAGTGCGTGTTACTGAGTGCGCCAAATTCGTGAAAAACGGCTCCAAAGAATTCTCGGGAAAAGGATACATCCCACAAATGATCAGGATTTCTCTTGGAAATTCGCAAGATGCTCTGGCCTTTGAATAGCTTCGAGACTGGAGGTGGCCTACTTTGTTAAATACCTTCCTGTTTTTCATGTAAAAATCATGTTATTCTCATGCTAACAAGCCCTTAAACATGATCACTTACAATGTGAAAAACAGGGAGGTTTGTAACAAAACAAGGTCAGTTCCAGCCTTGCTTCTATTCAAAGGCCAGGGCACTAAGCACACAACGGTAAATTTGCGTTTTCTCCGTTTTTCTCCCATATTTTCGGGAATATATGTTTCGCTGACGCTCAAGTTAAAAAACTTGAAATGATCAACCAACTTGAACGTTTTTAACAAGAATACAAAGCACGCAACGCGTTGTATGTCCACTGTGATTCAGTAGTGATAAACGATTTTTTGTTTGGAATTTCCAAAAAACTTCCGGAAACTCCTTAGAATCCCTAAGAATTCTCCGGAACGAATCATTTTTGAGACTTCTCCAACTAGGTATAATTTGCTTGACGCAGTGCGATTATGTGACCTCATTATGACGTCCAATTGTTTAATTATCAGCTGAACCCATTGTAAATCATTCTTTAACATGAAAAAAACTATAGAACGGGCGTAACGTCATAATTCAATCTTTTTTCCGCGAAAAAAATGCAAATTGGAAAGATGGCTGTCAAAGCTTGATTACCGTGGTAACATCAATGTTAAATTAAAGTACACGCCACGACGACTTTAAAATGTTTCCATATCAATTAATATTTCGGAAATTTCGCTTAGTTTGGCGGTCAAACCTTCAACGGTTGTAAGGTTATTCAACTTTAAAGTATACGAGGCCTCAAAAGCCCCCCAATCTTACTGCAAGAGCCTAACGCTCGTCTATTATCTAGCAGTTATTTTAATAAATATCTGTGTTCACGATTTTCTTATTTTGTCTGACAACAATCGCGCTTTTGAAATATTAGCTGGCCAAGACGTTCAGTTATGGTGAGACAAAAAAAAAATGAAAGGCAGCAATTTAACGATCTAAAGTCAAATCACCTTTTTACATCAAGCAAAGAAATCTTACCTGGAAGTCTTACTTCTGGTGTACTAGCGTTTCCAAAGGAGCAGTAGGCCACAGTCACGAAGTCCTTACTTTCGAAAACAACTGCCTCAGATTCCCATTTGTACAAAAGACGTAGAAATAGCTTTCTACTGGGTTTAATGGAAGACAGTTTTAGGTAACAGCGGGTGATGTCCGTCTCTCTGATATCTTGTAATCCTTCACCAAGTTCCCGTTTCAAGGCGATGTGGAACTCCAGAATCTTTTCTTTTTTCGTTGAACAAAGGACCACGTTCAACTTTCCTGGACGTTTGTCTTTAAGCTTCATCACAGCAACGTCAGCGATACCAATCATGCATTTGTCGAACGCTTCCTCACTGGCAGCATTCAGCACAATCTCTGACTGAAAAGCTCCTTTCTCACACGTTTGTCCTTTAACGTGCACACGTGCGACTGCATAAAGTTGAAGTACGTCCTCTGACTCTTTTGTGATGTAGAATCTCTGCCAGTATGTGTTTTCGAACTCGTCGTACGATACGCTTTCATTGTAACAAGACAAAGGAACATTTTCTGAGTCAACCAGCTCAAATCTGACGAGTTTTGATGGATCACATCTTGCAAAACCAATCAAACTCAGCAAAACATTGCAAAAATCATGTAGATATATGTAAACTTGATCGCTCCCTACACGACCGGTCATTATGTCCCTTAGATTGCGTGAAAAGAGGTCTAATCTCATGTACAACCTGATGTCTTGTTGGCTGTGCTGAAAGAACCGATTCAAAGATTTGAGCATTTGTCCAATTCCCAGACGTTCACCCCACTCCTGTATTTCTGCCTTCGCTTGATTGTCACGATTTTCTATGCACAGCTGCTCAAGAATTTGGCACATCTCATAAACAAGATCCCCGAAATTATCCTCCTGTTCCGCCTTTTGAACGTTTGACACAAATGCATCTATTTTGTCCTTTGACAGTCCCCTTAAACCATTTTGTGGCTCCGTACTTCCGCAGTCAACATAGATTTCCTTGACGTTTTGAATAAGGCAAGGGATAATGGACAGGAGAGTTTTAAGGCAAGGTTCATGAGAATGTGAACACACTTGTCTAAACTTCGATGCGATATCTTCAGGTATTGGCCGACAATTCTCATTTGGTAGGCGAATCTCAGTGAAATGGTTGATTAAAAAATAATCTGCATGGTTTGTGGAGGAGGCTGCTCTTTCCACACCTTCAGCAGAGCATTCCATTTCGATGCACAGGTCTCTTATCACAGACATACAAAGAGTGCGAAATAACCCGGCGTCGATATTCTTGGTTGTAAATTCTCGCAAGTTCCTTATATGCATCTGACCTCTTGCTGTTACTTTGTAACTTGTGTGGTCTGTATAAATGAAAGTCGAAAAACAGTAAGTCAACTAGGATAAAATTTTAAAAATCGAAAACACCAAAGATTAATTCGACGCTTTCAAGTAGTGGCCTTTTCCCAAACGTTTTTTCACAAGGCATTAGAATTTCCCAAGTGGACGCGTCGGAATTAAGTTTACGAGAACACAACTAACGGTGTTTGTCATTACCAAATATTATACAAAGCCTCAAGTAGACGCAAGAATATTATTTCAAATGACTTGTATTTCATTGGAAGTTGAATGATGATAATAATTTTGTATAAGTTTCGATTGAGATACTTAATGTGAAACTAGACGATAACTGAAGCAGGGGCTTGACAAACCTTGTTTTAACTTGTCAAGGTCTCTTCTTAGAGCATCAAGGTTTTCTGCCACATTCTTCTCTCTTGACCAGTGTCGCAAAATTATGTCCAGTTGCTCGCTCTCGTCGTTCCAACACTCCGTGAGTTCATTCATTACCTCTTCAGGCATGCCAAACGACCTAGCAATGGGAATGAGGTTAAAAATGGCATCTTCTACACCAAGCAAGCTCCTTACATAGCCACGTAGATCTGAAATTAAAGAAAAATAGAAACGTACTTAAGCTAACTGCGTTGTACGTGGATGTTTTTACAGTTTATAGTCGAGGTAGTTCGACTACATCAAAACATGAAATAGCTCAAATATTTTTTATGAGCGATGAACGGCAGTGCATTTGTGAGACTATGCTGCCGACTCTCTTAAGAAAACAAAATAGCTCATTCAGATTACAGTCTGCGTTACAGGCATTTAATAGTGAGGTAGACAGAGTTCTCTCCCGCCGTGCAATGGTTAGTGCAAGGAGAAGCCCTTTCGCCTTCTTAGCCCCCTATTAAACACTTAAAGGTCAAATGAACCAAAAAATTGAAGTATTTCCTTCTGTCACTTTACCTTCACCAAACTCTAAAAAGAACCATCCTAAAAGATATTTGGTTTAAAGATTTTTCTTCCCAAGCCTTTATAGAAAGATAAAAGATCAAAATCCGAGCATTTCCGAAGACTTCACGAAAACGTTTCTGAAATGGCCGCGCGATGGACCGGAGACTACGTGACGTCATTGTTGGTCTTCAGGGCGGAAAAACGTTCTGCGCAAGCTTCTGCGCATCCCTTATATCGCCTGCGTTTGTTTATGTCGGTCTGTGAGAGTTCTGACTGAGACTTTTTAAAACCTTTTTTTGTTTTTGTTGTTGTTGTTTTTTCGTCACTTGAAAATTACTTTGGATTCGGAACAACAAATATTAGAGTAAAAACGGATCATTCCGTCAGTCTGAGGTGGAATATAACGTTTTGAACACTTCCAAAGAGGTTTGTATTTTTCTGATAATTGTGCATTCGATTTGTGAGTTGATTTTGTGTCCATCGGCTACGGCTAGTGCTTCGTTTTCTTTCGCCGGGCTGAATTAAAACCCGCTTGTATTCTGTTATTAGTAGTTACGGTTACTTTTTTACATTCCCAGCGGTGATTTATTTACCTTTGCAGAACCAGCTTTATCTTTGTCTTCAGTCAAAGAAACGAAATGCTAACGCATACGAGTGAACACACTTGTGCGCTTAAAACGTTCTCGGAGCTCATGATAGAAGGCCAGCAAGCTTACTCGAGAAGACTACACTACTTCGACCATTTTTCTGTTGCTCAACAACAACAACAACAACATCTTTTATTTAAACACGGTGGGTTTTAAAGCTAATATAGCTTATGGGGCCGTGTAAAGAATGTTAATAAAAATAAAATAATAAAAATTGTTAAAATTGAATGTAGTCAATAAAAGGTGAAATATGTACAATAAAAAATATGAGTAGAATTATTAAAAGACGAAATCACTGTCAATTTGGGGACTACCCATTTGCGGTGACTCTTCATTAAAGTTCAAGTTTCTGAGAGCGTAAGATTTTTTTGCCCTTTTGGCATAGTCCCTGGCGCTGACAGCGGCTGGTTCTAAGAGATTCCAAACAATGGATCCTCTGTAAGAAATGCAGTTTTTCATAAAATAAGTTTCAAAACTTTGTACGCTAACACGATGTTGATGACGGAGGTCATACTTAGACTCTTTCCTTTGGATTATATGTTCCAAGCATGATGGAGTAATGCGGTTGTATATGTTATAAATTAAGGTGGCTATTTTGACCTTATATGTCGAATAAAGAGTCCCAGTTAGCTGTTTTTCTTACGTCCTCAGAGGGCATGTCGCGCGCGAGGTTATATACAACTCTAGCAGCCCTACAATGTATGGATTCCAAAGAATTAAATTCATTTTTATTTGTACAATACCCTCAAATTGGTAACGCATATGTAACCGACGGTAAAATGACTTTAAAATATAGGTCTAAAAGCGAGTTCCTGGGTAAAAAGCGGCTGCTTTTGATTAGATTGAGATTGTTAACGAACCCTCTTTTGAGCTCTGATATGTGTTTTGTCCACGTAAACTTGTTGTCAGTGGTTACACTTAACAGCTTAGAACTTGAGGACCATTTTATGAGATGCTGGTTAATTTTTAAACTGCCTAAGGGACCGATAAAATGATTTCGTTTAAGGATCATTCCCTCGCACTTTTTGGGGTGTGGTACCAGGGAGTTATGTTTGCACCAGAGGGCGAGTTCTTCTAGAGCTTTGTTCAGCGTTATTGTGACCTGGTCTACGGATTCACCAACACAGTACATAGTGGTATCATCAGCATACAGGAACGTTGTTGCAGTGTGAACTGCTTTCGGTAGATCGCTTGTGTACAAGGCGAAGAGTATGGGCCCGAGTACGGAGCCCTGTGGTATACCGTGTACAACTTTGGTATTCTCAGAGGGTACGCCATTAATTACAGTATACTGTTCCCGATCGGATAGATAATCTCTTAGGCATGCCAGTAAGTTTCCCGTGATTCCAAAGTTGTGCTCTAGCTTGTGAAGAAGAATTGAGTGTGAAACGCAATCAAACGCCTTCTGGAAGTCTATGAATATGGCGCCCACAACTAATTTGTTATCGATTGCTCGTCGCCAAGTTTCTAGCAGGTGGATGAGTAATAGCTCTGTCGATCTTCCTTTTCGGTAGGCCCACTGGTTGTCAGTGACGAGCGCTTCGTTTTCCGAGAAAACATGTTTCACAATCGTGTCCGCTACACATGATTCTAAAATCTTGCTGGGTACACTTAGCAAGGAGAGGGGACGATAATTACTCATTACCGTAGGATCATCTTTTTTGAATACAGGTGTTAGTCTGGCCACTTTCCAATTATTGTAGACTCTACATTCGCGTATGCTTTGAATGAAAAGGCTGGTCAGCGGGCCAACAACAGCAGTACCTGCGAGTTTCAATAATTTGGGTGATATACCATCTGGTCCGGTGGCTTTATTATTCTTCAATAATGTTATTTTCCTCTCAATATTAAGGCTAGATAGATTAATATCGGATATACATGGTACAGGTTTGGAGCATCAACGAATAATAGTCAGAGCTTTTTCCTTTTTTCATTTTTAATTACATAATTTTGTTTTTTTTCTGTAAGCAAATTTTACTTTTCACTCGCTGTAGTAGCTGAACTGCCGGCAGTGACTTCAAAACAATTGACTCTTTGCCCGTAAACAATTGCTGGAGCTGAATTTGACTAAGCGAGCAAAACAAACCCTTACGTGCAGTTTTCTGTATTTTCTAATGATTCAGTTTGCTGAGTTAAATTTGCTTGAATGAAGACCCTCGCATGGACCAGTTATTAAAAATAGCTAAATGGTGAATCATGGCTTAGCTACGAAGCTTGCAACTGATCTTTTGCTTTCATGATCTTTAGGTAGGTTGTTTTCGTACAGAAAATTCACTTCTTTGAACATTGTCATTGTACATGTATAAGAGCCTTAAGACTTATGTTTTTTTCCAATGAAAATTTGTTGTTTTGCAACCTTATTATTGAAGCTTTTTTTAGTTCACTTAAGCTGAATTTCACGCATGATGGAATTGTTCTTTGCTTGTCGCATCTCTTTGCGAGCTTAAAGTGGCGTCTATGGTCCTCAAGTGACCCCAGTCGGAAATTAAATCACATACATAAGTGGAAAGACGTTTTTGCAATAATGTAACTTTAACTTTGTTTGAGGGAAATCTTACTTATGCGTAGGTTTTTGAGAGGTGTTATGCATGTTCAACCGTGACAACACAAAGCAAATCTTACGCGAAACGATCAAGTTTATAAAACTATAGTTGCTTTCAAATCGATTTTGGGGAAGATTTTACTAGATAAAGATTAACTCTTTTTCTGCCCACTTATCAACGCCAAAACTTCGACTTGTTTTGCGAAGCTACAAGTGTCCGATCAAGGCGTGGGTTTTAAAATATCATCAGCTCGAGTGCGGCAAAGTTCAGACACATTGTGGGCAAACGTGAAATTTTTGGGCAAAACACCATAGAAAGATATTTTGTTATTGTGTCCACAGTGGAGCTCCGGACCTTATATATCCAGGAACTTCCTCATGGGAACACATTTTGTGAATGCATCTTGAAAAAAATCGGACCTAAGCACGCACATTTCCAGTACAACGCAAGGAGATTAGTGTCGTTAAAGTCCGTTTTATTATGATGCATACTTCGAGAAAATTAAATAATAAGAGGATTTTAACCCCAGCTTGCAACTTTTGAAGACAAATTGCTTGTTCCTTCCAGGTTTATGGCCACACAAACCACCATAATTTCTGCGCCAAGTCGGCTCAAAAAGCACCGTTTTGAATTTTCCGCTTTTTTTCACCTGACCGACATTGACGTCAAAAGCTGTTTTTGCCGACAATTTTTCCGACCGCTCTACGAAGATAAGGGTAAAAAAATAACACTTTTTAACTGCGAATATCTCGGAGATGCTTGCTTTAATTGAGCTGAAACTTCATAGTATGCATGTTTACTTGGTTCGTATTAAACACATTTCACTAGAATTGAACTAAAATAAAAAAGGTCGAAATTTTGGTTCATTTGACCTTTAAGATTGTACTTTAAAATCGATTGTGGAATGTGGCGAAAATAATATAGATTTTGTTACTGTCCTACTCAGTTGACAGCAAAGTATGTCCACGAAGCAATCAGATACATTAGCCGAGTTTTCGGTCTGTACTGTAAATTACGGACCGAGTTTTTTTTTCCATCGATTTATGGCCCGCGCGCTTCGCGCTTGGGTCATAAATCGATGGAAAAAAAGGAGGATCCGTAATTTACAGTACGAACCGAAAAAACGAGGCTAATAAGATGTTTATTATATGGCTTCTTCCTGTTTGGGGGACCGGAAACAAGTGCAGGACGCACGATTTGACAGTCATTTGACAGTCGTCAAAAAAGAAAGTTTTTATTGGCGCACGAAAACAATAGCACATAACAAAGGCTTTTCGAGAAAGTAAAAACAAATTCGCCATGTTGAAAAAGTTTATTTGGTCAAAACTAAGAGCACTGTAAGTTTTAGCTCTTTAATGTAACGCTGTAGTATTTTGGAAGCCGGACACTATGTCTGTCTAGAAGTCGTTTCCGTCTTTCCTCCGTTTGTCCTTGTAAAAAAAAAAACACTGGAAAAGGCAAAGAAGCTTTTCAAGGTGAGTCTGTTGTCATTGTCGAAGGATTCGCTCGTTAATTGTTATTGGGAAATCCTCTCTTTCTGCCAGTTCATTCTTGTCTTCAATTGCACGTGATCTGCGTTAAAATTTTCAAACGCTGACTGAATTCTCTTCCTCGTTGAGGTTACGATTCAGTTTCTACGTCAGCTTCGTTCTCATTTAAACAAAGCTAGGTGAAAATTTGGAAAGGCAAAGTCAATATCCCAGTCCTCAGGGTTTACAGACATATTTTAAAGTTTATTGGGTCAAAACTAAGAGCACTGTAAGTATTTACTCGTTAATGTGACGCTGGAGTCTTTTGAAAACTGCACATTTTGTCTGGCTCGAACTCGCTTCTATCTTTCTTTCGTTGGTCCTTGAAAAGCACTGCAAATGGCAAAGAAGCTTGTCAAGATGATCGGGTGTAGGTATGTGTATCATATTTGTCGAACGAATTACTCATTTTCTCTTAGGCAAACCATGTCGAATCTCTGCCAGTCGATTTTCGTCTTCTTAACTGTGTACTGCGACAAAATTTTCAAACACTGACTAGAATCCTCTTCGGTAAGATTACGAGTTAGTTTCGTCATCGCCTTTGTTCACAAATAGACACAGTTTAAAATGTTGAAGGCCAAAGTCAACAGGTTGACAGGCGTTTTATAAGTTTATTTAAACCTTTTTTCCGAGGTAAAGAGATGTAGAGCTCCGAAAAGAACGTTTCTTTAAAAAGTTTGGTCCGTATAGCAAGTTACGGACCGCAAATTGACCAATCGCATGGCGAAAGCAGACTCTGCCATATAATAAATCTTAATATTTCATCAACAGTAACATGTGTATTATGCTTATGTAAGCTAACTGTCATACCTTCTTCACTGAAGTGCCATGTGCTAATGTGTCCGTATTCTCCTTGTACGGTAATCGCTCCGCACAGACTTCTGACATCCCGTTTTGATTTCAGAGAGAGTCTGACAACCTTTCCAGCGTTCCACCAAATGGAGGCCTGTACACTGAATTGTCTACTTTCCTGATGGCTGTCAACAAGCTTGTAGTCTTCCCCAACCTGAATGTCGACTGTAAGATTTTCGTTGTTACTGATGCGTCTTCTCCCCTCTGGCGTTTCACTACGAGTTACATGGAGCTTTACAAATTGATCCTTTTCTAGCTGAACTAAAGCTGAATTCTTCTGCAGTTTGTAAAATTGTTCGTGATAGACATCTTCGCTTACGAAGAGTAGGGCAAGTTCGTCTTCAACTTCGTTGCGCACTTTCTCAGACAAAGAGCCGCCCCTCCTTAACACCAACAACCTGTAATGAAATGCATGCAAATTGAGCCGAGACACAAAGTCTTTGAGGCGAATTCTAGTCCTCCTTTTCAAAACTGCAATCCGCGAGAAATGGTTTAGCTCGATGATCACTTCTTGGCTGGCCTCATCAGTTTTTGCACTATGAGTGATGTCCTCCCAGGTGATCTTTCCTAAGCTTGCCTCTGTGCCGTGCAAAATAAGGACGTCACTAAACTTCCAACCCGGAATTTCGAACTTGGTGATCAGCGTAACAGGCTTCTTGAAGAAACATCCATTAGGACGAAGATTGATGATGGGTGCACCGAACATGACGTCTTTTGCAAGATCCTTTTGAACAAGAAGTCGATAATACTTGAAAGGATGTTCTAATGTTACGCTGACGGACACAGGAGTTTCTACAGCTCCTGAAGGGCAAACCAGTCTGACACCTTCTCCATACATTTTACCACCCTCACTGGTGACGATGCTGCATAAAACATTTTTGTCTGCCCATGGTGAATTGTCCTTGATGCAAGCTAACAAATCACCTTGAAATCAAAGAAATAAACCTGTGAGAACAGCAACTCGAACGACATTAAGCAGAAAAGCTCTATAAGAGACGCTCAAATGGTACAAACAGTTTAAAGTAGCTTTCTCAGTCGGTGAGGTCTGTCCGTGTTCGAAATAACCTCCCGATATATGGTTACCTGTAGGTATCACTAACTACAATACATCAATGATGCAGCTTTCATTAATTTCAAACAAATATTACCCTCCGTGGAAAACGTTAACAGATCATGTTTAAACAAGAAATGGTCTGCTGAGGAATATCGTCTAAAGAACAGAAGCTACGAATGTTATCAGCCTTAATTAACAAAGATCCTTGAAATGGCGATCTGAGTTCAACTAAGGAATATCAGATTGTTTCATTGTGGTAAAAAATGGCTGAGTACTAAACTTCAAAGATTACCGAATGGGAGAATACTCCAGAAGACATTGTACATCATTAAGATCGCACTCTAAACACAATTAGCCACACTAAACTGGGTCAAACGCCACGCATGAGCTGAACTCAATTCAATAGCGACCTTAAGATTTGGTTTTTGTTTTTACTGTAACAGCTAATACTATGGATTGCCAGCGTACTAGTTTAATAAGCTACAAGAGATACAAAATGCCGCCGATATGATAAAATTCGGATAACCTAAACACCAACCTTCTACAATCTGTACTGGCTGCCGTTTTTAGGACAGTTTGTTAATATTATTATTATTACAAGTGAGACCGGTAAAAGTAAATAATAATTACTTTACACTATATAAAGCTTCGAGTTTAAACCTTAAAATAATTTGATCAAAAAGGGTTAGCTTTTACGTCTTTCTTCGGTACCGCATATTTATACGACGAAGTCACGGTTCGAGGTTCTCCGCTATAATGAGAAGTGATCCCATTTGCTTTTATTGATATGGATGTATGGAAATTGATCGCTCTTTTTGATGTACAAATCATGTCCAGTGACAGACAAATCATGTCAAAGAGAAAGTAAAATCAACTATTACAACTGATTCTTAAGTCGTGGCACAAGCCGATTAATAAAATGGATTTACAAAGAGAGATACGAATTGCTCTTACTGAAAAGAAAACAACAACTTAATAACTCAGAGCCTGCTGTGCAAACCACTAAGCTGAAACTTATGTCATGTTAGGCCCCTTTCAAACGTGGAATTTCTTATGAGTGCCGAACACCTATATTTAGTCGATGAAAGTAATTAAATACTGCAGTTGATTCAGAGGTCGGATATGATGGTGACGAACTAAACTTTGTTTGTTGTAAATATTCCCAGTCCCTAGAAAAAATTTGTTTATCCAATATGGATAAGGGTTTCTATAATTAATGCATTATATTCGGCACATGTGAAATGCGACTTCTAAATAAAATGTTGAACCTAAGTCGAATTTTCGACTGTTTCAATTTACCACATTATGTTACTAGCAACATGCACCACGCAGGTAAAAAGGAGAGTAAAAAAGAGATTTTTAAAAAGAAAAAACAAATAAGGTTACGAAAAATTTGCGTCAAGGGGATTCGAATCCGGACCCTCGGAATCAGTTACAACTAAAAGTTAACGCCTGGACCGCCTCGATAAAAGCTGATAATTCGAGTTTAAAAGAGGTACATATTTCTTCTCTATGGTGATTGACAGTTTTCAAGGATGGCTTTTTATTTTTTTTTTAAATTTCCGTGTAGAATTAAATCTTTCACTGATCAAAGCTAGAGGTAAAGCTCACAATAAACCCTTTAATACTTTTTCAGGCTTGTCCATGCCGGGGGACGTTTAAGAAATTTATGAACTATCGATCGCGCGGCTACCGACTGAACCGCATGACCGTACGATACTCTCCCTGCTCGTAAGGTGTCTTTTCATCGGTCGGGGAAAACATTAACACAACATTGTTCATCATTATTTCCATTTTTTTAGGTCAGGGTAGCATTTCACATTTTGGCCTTTAGGGTTAGAAGAGCTGCTACATGACCTCTACCCCCGGAATGAAGAAAAACAGTATGGCCGCCAAATACATCCTTTTAGTTTTTAAAGTTCTCTTTTATTAACAAACGTTGAACATTTATCGCAGCAAACAAACAGTTAAGTTGAAAAAGGATTTTACAAAAGTCTCAAGAGTAGGTCTCCTTTTCGATTTGAATTTGCAATATCGGTCAAGTTACGCAACTTTTAAACTTCTGGCTCAGTTTTCGTTTGCTTCTGCTTTGAAAATGGCATAATAATTACTTAGGGGTAATACAGTGTAAAGATTTGTAGAGAAAAACAACAAAAACTTGCCAATTTACGGCAAAAATGTACTTTAAAACGAACTTAAATATTCAAAACGCTCTGATCACGTGACTGATGACGTCAAGCCCCTCTTTTGGTCAGAAAAAAAAATTATCGGGTAGAACATTACTTTCCTGCAAATTTTCTCTGCCGTGTGATGAAACGTCAACTCTCTACAGCCCTCGGCCTAGTCTCCCGACTTTTTCGCTCATGTTCATTACCCTTTTAAATTTTAAATGCCGGACGTCAACTGGTTATTTTAAAATGTCCCAGACAACCAAACCCTCAAATATGCTATTTGTTTTTAACCCAATAATGAAATCTTGTCACAGCAACAAAAAAACCTACTTAGGAAATAGTCACGTGACTGATGACGTCATCACTCTAGATGTGACATGGGAAGATATTTTGTGGCAAATGTTATCTTGCTGTGGTCTGACATTCTTCTACGTATAAAATTGTCAAAGTTATAACGATTTAAAAAAATGACTCAAAGGATTCTGGGATACTTTTTATGAATATTATAATTTAAGACATATAATTATAATTTACTTTTAAAATTATTACGAACTCCGGAGCACAAGTTAGAACTGAAGTAAGACGAACGCTATACCTAGCCCTAGCTAGGCCACATTTGGGATACGCCACCCAAATTTGGGTCCCGCGGTCCATTGAGCTCATTGTCAAGCTTGAGCGTATCCTAAGACGCGCGACTAAGTTTATCTTAAAGCTGCCTTATTCTTCTAATATAAGTTGTAAGTCTCGTTTACAAACTCCAAACCTAATACCTTTTTTTTTATTGGCATGACCTTCTAGATCTAACCTTTTTTTTCAAATTGACACACGGTCTTGTTAACGTGAACCCCTCTGTCGTACCTGAAGTTCGCAAATACGGTAGACGCACTAGATCCTCAACCAGCGATGTTAATAAATACATAAGTAAGAAATGTAAAACTAGTACGTACCAAAAATCCTTTCTCATTATAACTAGTAGAATTTGGAATTGTTTAGTGGATAAAGTAGATTTGAGCTCATCGACCTTAGCTTCCTTTAAATGCGTTATTTTTAATTATTATAAGTCCGCGTTAGCTGTTTCCTATGATTGTGAAGACCCAAGTTCGTTCAAGTCTATCTGTTTAAAATGTAACAGTGCTCTTCCCTTGTCTCGTCCAGTAACTTGTTGAATGTATGTTGCTGTAGTTTTTCTTGTATCGCTGTGTTTTTTAATATTTCTTGATTTTATTTTCTTATTAGTATCCGGACCCGCTGTAATTGGCCACAGCTGTTGCGGTGTCCCTGCCAACGTTCTTTCTGTTTGTTTGTTTTTTTTTCGGCGAAAATAAAATAAGTACAACTTTGGAAGTACGAGCTCGTTGTATCTCCCTATTTATAACTTTTTCCTGTTGCTGACTAGCACCTAAATAATCGTTATGGAAAAGATTGGGGTGATAATTAACTAAAATGAGGCACACGAGTCGTACTCGTACTCAAAATAGTACTTGGACTTTAATCTAAAGGTCCCTAATATGTCTTAAAACAACTTAGAAAAAGGGCGGGTTCTACAGTTTTTATTTTAAAGTTCAGCTAAATCAAGTCGGCTATTTAACGCAACAGGCGATTGTAATGATTTAGATCGACCTAAACTGTAAATCAAGTTCGACTCATGTTAAGTAAGGCGTTTGACCCGGGCTATAGGTCCATCGACGCAGCTGTTTTCGCGGCGTCAATTCGAATGTTACCTTTTGCCATCAAATAGTCACCAGGTTGCTGTGATGTAACCTGCCAAAGATAACAAAATTTACTTAGTAGTCAGACAAATATTACGTAGTTTTAGCTAAAACAACGCGACGACAGTGACTATGGTGCGCGATCGGCGCGCAGATCTAAAAAGTGATGATGATATTTCGCGTTCTCATATGACGTTGCGTTGTCTTTGCTAAATCTGTCTATTAACTCCATGACACGACTTTTTAATTAAACAAAATATTAGAGTCAGTTTGTGATAAGTAAAAGGAATCTCTTAAACAATCATTGCTTACCAATTTAGATGGATAAGTGGTAACAGAGACAACATTCTCGAGATCCCCTGGTAAATTCCCAGGTGTGCTAAAGACAGGAGAAGATATAAGAGGCATACTCCTTACTTTCGGTAGACAAGTTCGGACGAAAAGAACATTTTTGTAACTAGTGCAGATGCTCTAACTCTAAACCAAAGGAGACTCGTGAGAGCTAAGGCGGCCATTAACCTAGGTTTATAAGACAAGTAACCTGCATATTTTTGGGGCTATAATTTTGACAGGAGGCATAAATGTGGCGGTGAATTTTAAGCCTGGTGAATTAACCTAATCGCAAGACCGTTGTCAGAAAATTAAAAAAAATAAAAAATAAATAAAAAAGCTAAGACTTTGGCTCGCGTACCATATTCAGAGATCTGCATTGATCTGAAGATAGGGTGAAGATCAGAAGTCTTAACTTTCTTAACATTGGCCATTTTACCTTCTTATACTTAGCTGATGTCAAATTGAATTATTATCCTGTACTGCAAAAGTGTTTTCAGTGTTATTAAAACAGATGAAAATGTTGTTTGCATGGCTAATTTGAACTTTAAAGACCTACGTTAATGTTGTAAGCAGCAGTAGATTTTGTTTTTTTTTTAACATTCCTTGTGGATCGAATCCTAAGGGATCCAATCCCCCCATACATGACCTTCTTCCCATGAAAATTACTTGAAATCTATTCTTCGTTCTGAGTTATACTGCGTGGTTATTTTAAGAACGCCACCTTCTTGGTCGGTTAGAGTGGCGTCATACAATTTTAAACTTGGCGGGTAATTCATATCACTGCCGGTCACGCACAGTACCACTTACTGTAAAGAATGACCGAAACCGGAAACCAAAGTTTCTGGCATCCAGGTTAGCGAATGTTTAACAGCTTGAATCATCTGACAGGATTTGTGTTCGTACAGCGGAATATTCACTGCAAGTATTGGACTTTAAGAGGAAGTAACGCAGTTTGAAACTCTGGAGAATAATTCTTAAAAGCAAGTGCGTTGTTTCTGACTGAGAAATATTCCTGGAAAAAGAGAAAAAAATATCTTGCACATTTGCGTAAACAACTGAAGCCATCCGCTTATTAAAGGTTTCGTATTTCTAGCGCGTGACAACTTTTGAATCCAATACTATAATCCGGTCTAAATGAAATTTAGAAATAATGAGCAGAACGCGCTGATCAAAAACATGTCAACGACTTAAACCTTTAAGACGCTAATTTTTAATACTGTAACGGCTGTCGAACTTCAAATGTTTGGCGCCGAAACGTGTCACGTTTACCTGAAAGTAGACCACGTTGGTCACGGAAACAGCGTACAAAAATAACCTTCGTCGCACGCGCGTGAACTTTAAATAGATACCAAACAATTATCATGGGGTACTTGGATTCGCTCTCTTAGCTCATTCGCTCTCGCCAACACTCATCAAAAGTGGAGTGAAATGTAAACACATTGCTTTTAATGGACGTCTTACTTGGTGATTGATGGTTTCTTTGAAAAGTCTTCGTTGCTTGCTTGTGTCATTTGAAGTTGCACTTCTACCTGTTTGTCATGTTTTCTGTCACCACAGTCTATATCGTTAGTATCACTGTAATCAGTTTCGATTCCAGGGGTACCTCTGTGTTCTAAAAGAAATAAAATGTAACGCTTGCTTAGTCTCACAATCAAGGACGTTCGCACTGACTCTTCGGCGCATCCTTACTGCGCGTAAAACGTTGCATGGGCGTGATAAGTCAAAATTAATCACGCGCGCCAAGGAAGAAAGAAAGAACCATTTAGAGGTGGTATAAAGTTGTTGCGTTTCCTTCGCTCGTAACTTTTAATTTCATCTCCAGTAGTTGGCATGTTGTCAAAAAGTACACACAGAATCAACGTGGAAAGTTATAATGTTTCATGTTTGTACCATGACTCATCGAACTATGCAATTTGAGGCTGTAAGGCAAGTGAAGGTCTTTTAATGACTAGGTCAACTTTAAGTAACGTTGTTACCAGTTCACACCCCCTCACATTAAAAATCTTGTGCAGAGAAAGCTGTATTTCGAGAATAACTTTGCTCTTTTTTAGGCTAAGTGACATTGAAACCATATCCAGTAACGGAGACCTATTTTCGGCAATGAAGATGATCTTAATGAAACTTATTACCCAACTGTGAACGTGATTAAATGAATCCGAAAAAATGGATTAGCTAAAAAGATATTCACTCACTGATTTGTTATATAGTTTTCCAAGAAAAACTTCCATGAGCACAAATTTATGAATATCACTGAGCGGGTCAACATTCATGGGTAACAATGCACTGTTATCCTATAAAGGCGGGAAAGACTGTTATTGTTAGATTTCATGTGACCTCGAAGTGGCCGATGAGAGCGTGCTGAGGGGGAAAATTTCAGCTATATAACACCAGGTTTTAAAAATATCGAATTACTTGGACTAGAACAAGAATATAGATTCTGTCCTGGGTTGAGTCTTTAAAAAACAATCATCGTAAAATTAAACTAAAAATGATAGAGATATCCCAAATTCCTCCGACAAACTAAATTTCACACTGTTTGTTGATGACACAAATGTATTTGCCTCCTCTGCATCTGTTGTTAACCTCGAATGCATTGTTAACGAAGAACTTGCCAAAGTCAAAAATGGTGTGATATCTACAAATTACCTTTAAATATCAAAAAATATCATTATATGTTCATTAAGTCTCCCTCGAAAGTTAATCTAAGCGCTTATAACATCAATGTAAAGATAACAAACACTATCGTAAATGATCGATGAAGCCCTGCTACTCGAATAAGCGCCGCACCTTTACCGAAAATAATTTAATGAGCACCGCAGCTCTAATTTGCGTATTTACAAATTTTAGCCGGCGCAGGATATTTAACAATTATTCCTCGAGCCCGAATGGGCTCTGAGTCAATAGCCCATGAGGCCGAAGGCCAAATGGGCTATTGACTCAGAGGCCATGAGGGCGAGAGGAATAATTGTTTTAGTAAAATCCAACTAGTTGGTCAAAAATATCGAGACAAAACAACTTTAGCTAGTTAAAGCTAGACTTTATGCCTTTTTTGCCGCCAAAAAGCCGGCGCTTTGCGCTACTAGTGGGCGATAACATATAGCCTAGTAGTAGCTCAACCAATCAGAACGCAACATTAATAACAGACCACTAGTTGGATTTTACTAAAGAGAGATATCAAAACCATATCGCTCGACAAATAAGAGCTTAACCAACTCGTGAGTTCTAAAGTTTTAATGTAGGAAAACTCTTGAAACTGGGTTCATATAACAGTTCAAGGTGTACACATTTTATGCTAAATTGTGAATACCTAGTACGCGCCTCGCTTAATTCTCCCTATTTCTCCCTCAGTGTTTTACCCGTAGTTGAAATAAGCGCCGCTCTCGTATAAGCGCCACACCTATAAAAGGGAAAATGAAATAAGCGCCGCGGCACTTTATCGCTCAATTACGGTAATGATAAATGTACGAGCGTGAACGTAAAGACCATGTAAAATACCTCGACGATGACATTTCTTGGAAATATTTTGTCCGTAGTGTAAAACTGTGGAACGACATGTGCAATGAAGCTTTCCCTAGTGGTTTCACTTCTCTTAGCTGTTTTAAATAATTTTTGAAGAATCTGTAGAAGTCTCTTTTCGTGAATGTCCTTGATGTGGACATGGTCTGCTCATGGTCAATATCTCGCGAATGTCCGTCACTAACTGAATGTATATTTTTTAGTTTTCATTTTTTCAAAAATACTATTAGACAATTTTCTACAATTAGAGTTTACATAAGTAGATTGAGTATGATGGTCCGGGTAAACGACATTATGGATCTACTCAACCTCTTTGACATCGACGTACTTTCAGTACAACGGCAAACACTACAAACAGTTACACGGTACAGCTATGCACTCTCCAGTTTCTGTTGTTGTAGCAGAAATTGTTATGCAAAACAACGAGGAACAAGCCCTAGCTACTTATACGCGAACTATACCTCTTTGGTTACGTTACGTTGATGGGTAGGTACGTGGTGTAAGCATCATATGGTGGTTTGACGTTATTAACTAAAACCAATGTATATATATACAGCCCAGCATACAAGCACATAGTCCTACACAGCCGTAAATAGCCCTACTTAGCCCTACATAGCCATACAATAACCCTACATAGCCCTACATAATCATACATAGCCTTCATAGCCCTACATAGCCATATATTGCCCTAGCTAGCCCTGCATAGCCATACATAGCCATACATAGCCCTACATGGCTACCATGAATGTTTCGGCTCTTGTGTTCCTACTGTTTTCTAGCCTCCTATAGATGAGTAGAACAAAATCAAGGCCTCAAATAAAAAGTGTTCCGCCTATGGCCCCGGAGTAGTCAATCGATAAAAATCGGTAAATCTGTTTTGATTGATATCGATTGTATCGATCAATCGGTAGAAATCGATGACACACTCGTTTCGTTTATCGATTCATCTAGATTTTACCGATTCCATCAATTTATATCGGAAGATAGATCTGTTCTTCTGTTCATCCAAAAATGAAAACTGATTTCATGCAAACGGCGAATTTGTTGATAATTGAGTTGTAATTGAGAGTCGAAGGATTAAACAGGTTATCACCACTTTTTTTTAAAAAGTCTTAAAACCCGCTTTAAAGTCTTCTTCTGATGGCCGATATTGGCCAGGTTTATAGTTTCCCAGTTTCTTCACGATTTAGATCTGCCTCCAGTTTCAAAATAACATCAGTTCCACATGTAGTTACTTCCCGGAGTAGCCAGCAGAAAAAAATCGAAATCGATAAAAATCGTTAGCGATCAAGTGATTTTTTCGATTGATAACGGAAAACGGTGAAAAGCTATCTAGAGAAATCTTTTAGCCTGAATTTCAGTCATCCCTTCAACTCTAGACGATGTCTGAAATTCAGGCTGGGAAATCTTTTATCTAGGGTTGAATTTCTTGTGGTACTTACCTGCGAGAACTGCGAATGTAATTAAACCGAACCGTTTTTGTAGCTACTGCGCATGCGCGAGTAGCTACAATGCTATCGTTTTGATGGATAGAGTCGATTTTACGAGGGCTTTCGGAGACCTTCGGATCACGATCGATTTTCTAGGCGCACGATAATGCCGGTAGTAAATTTGATAAGCATCCAATTCCGATAGACTTTACAGGTTATAAAAACACAAACAAACTTATTGTTTAGAGCTTTTCTTACTTTGAATCTGGTAGTACGTCATTTTGTGTCAAATAAATAAATACTAGTGTAACAAGCGGATTCACCGACCACTTTCCGTAAAAGTGCGATCTCTTTCCGTAAAAATATTGACTGTGAAACGTTTCGCAACGTTGCATTTCTTCTCGTGTTCCCTACCGCGAATGGTGAATGCTCTACGTATTGTCGATAAAAGGTAAGATTTGCCATGTTTTCTTGTTATTTTCTGCGTATTATTAGGCAAAGCATTCAAGTATTATGTCCAGTGTTTTCTCCTAAAGTGTTTTTCAGGGGTGTTGAAGGTTCAAACAAAGTTTGGACTTCAAAAACATCGCTGAGTGTGAGTTGCCAAGATTTTGTCGAACATGGCGGCCGAGTGATTTCTCCAGCCAAACATCCCGAAATACTGCATGTACTGCTCGTGGTAACCAGTGACCTGTTATCAGAATCGCCTAATTCCATCTTTGGAACTAGCTTTTTCCTTCGGGAACCAATAAACTTGCCTTTACAGAGAGTGGTATGAGATTGTTTACGTACCTCATTAAAAACAAACCGGACGCCAGTTACACAAGAGTTATATCTTGATGAGAAAACAATGCCTCATGTTTATGTTATTGTTAGCTGCATCTGAGCGCGCTGAGAAAAATCCATTGAAAATAAAATTTCGAAAAGATATTGTCGAGTCGTACAAACCTGTTGTTTGGGCCGAGCCCCGACCAACTTCCGTGTTACAGAATGTCAGTCATTTGCGAAAAACCACTTATTTTTACCTCACATGCTCCTTTGCGGTCTGGGTGTGTACACTTGAGCCGCGACAACCTTAGATGAAATAGCTGTATACAGCTAATTCAGAAAAGGTTGTCGCTCTATGAGTACCCAAACGTACACGCCTAAAATACCTAGTGGTATGGGCCCGTAGGCCTTACGACAACCTTTTCTAAAATAGCTGTAATGCAAACAAGAACGCAGTAGCTACACGCACGCATTGCGGGTCTATTTTTGTTCCTGTGTACAAAAAGGGTCATGGTTTTAGAGAGAATCTTGTGTCTGTAATAGTTTCCACATTTCTTATTTTCATGTTTGTTGATCAGTTGTTACTCGTGGATGTGTTTTCTCAGCTGTATTATTTAACTTATGCCAAAAAAAAAACAATGTCGGACTTACCGTTATAAACCGCATTTTTACCCTGCTAGCTAGACACTGACTAGGCACTTAATTAATATGGAGGAAGGCAGTGACTAGGCACTTAATTAGTATGGAGGAAGGCACTTTTTTTCCCTAGGTTATAACAATGGGTGACGTCATAGACTCGATTCTTATACATATTAATTAAGGGAAGACAGGGGAAGACACCAAAACGGTTAAGTTTCAATATAGTATACTACTAGCAGTTCCTGATCGCCAAAACGGCCGCGTAAAGAACGGTCAAGCTAGTTTGTGAAATTATTACGGACACCAATGGTGTAACAAAATAAAGCAACTAGTGATTCTACCTCGTTGTGAAATAGACCCTTCCACGTTCATTTTTTTGCGCACCTTTTACATGAAGGGACAAGTCCGCCAACTCCGCTGGGAAGGGCGCCTTTGTATGGCTATGTATGGCTGTGTAGGGTTATGTATGGCTATAGGCCTACTCTTGGACCTTAAGTCGCCGTAATTTTATGCGACTTTAGGAAAATTTTGTCAAAATTTTGTGCGACTTAAGGCGATTTAAGGCGACTATAGGCGACTTAAGGAGAAAAAGGCGACATTTAGGTGAATTACATGTTAGTGAATATGTTGCAGTTAATTTTTTATTTCAGTTAATTTTTGTTTTTCCTTTGCTTTCATCAGCATACATAACCATACCCAGAAACAATGGAAAAATAAAAATTAACTGAAATAATTCTTCTAATTACTTTATCAATAAACAATTCATAAAATATATTTCCGCTGTTTTGATATTCGTGACAAATTATTATCAAAGTAACGTAATTGCCCTGTGTTGTAATTCTGATTCCTAAATATAAATAATAATAATAATAACCTTTATTTATTACCTTTGGCGATAAGAATTACGGTAATATTACAATAAAAATTCAAAACACTACATATTATATATACATATCAAATTAAGTTAAGATTAGCACCTCTAGGAATAAATGATTGTTTGTGCCTAACAGTGCGTGATACAGGTATTCTGAGGTGCGCTGGGTTAGTCTTACAAGATCTTAGATTATGGCCATGCAATACTGTATGTGTTTGTATGGTCATGCAAACAAAGCTCGTTCTTGTTGTTGTAGGTTGTCAATGCTATATTTCACAACTGTTGATTGGTCACTTATCACGCAAATAAAACAATGGGAAAGTAATGTTGTTTTCGGTTGAGCAGGCGTTTGTGGGGAGGGATGAAAAACGAGCTCCCCTAAAAACGCCTGCTTGGGAGGCTAGGCTATGTAGGGCTGTGTGCGGCTATGTAGGGTTGTGTAGGGCTATGTAGGGCTATGTATAGCTTTGTAGGGCTATGTAGGGCTATGTAGGGCTATGTAGGGCTATGTACGGCTATGCATGACTATGTATGGCTATGTATAGCTATGTATGTGTATGTATGGCTATTTATGTCTATGTATGGCTGCGTATGGCTATGTAGGGTTATGTAGGGTTATGTACGGCATGTAGAGTAATGTAGGGCTATGCAGTACAGTGCTACAAATAGGCATAGTATATATTAACCAACGTCAAACCACTATATAATGCTTACACCACGTACCTACCCGTTGATGACACATTTACCGCTGTATACAAAGACCAAATGGGCGATTTTCACGAACACCTTCACATACAGAACGCAGAAATTAAGTTTACCGATGGTAAAATACCTTTTCTAGACTGCTTGATCACTCACGACAATAACAGACTACGAACGACAATTTACAGAAAACCGACACATACCGACCGATTACTAGACCAGTCATCGTGCAACCCGACCTCTCACAAGGCTACAACTATACGGACTTTGACGAGACGAGCGCCACTAGTTTGCGACTCACCTGACTGCCTATAAGACGAGACTGCCTACGTTAACAGCGTTTTTAGTGAAAAACAACTACAACACGGAATTTTTCAGACGGAACACTTCACAGTAACACTGATTCCAACACCCAGACCAACATCAACTCTGGTCCTGCTACTACAGCGACTATACCGTGCATCGGAGGCACGTATAATACAAGCTTACAATGTAACGTGTTGCACACATACCGATAACCACTTAACGACAACTACTTACTAATGTCAAGGAAAAAGACAAACCGGAGGACAGACAGGGAGCAGTAAACAAGATCAAATGCTGCGACAGCCTGGCTACAGTAGTTAGTAAAATGGGTATCCTAACGACGACTTCGAATATTTCAAAAAGTAAATCTAAAATCCCAGATTATGCAAGGGATTATAGAAATGAATATCTTTTTATAAGAGGGATTGATAATTTAACATTAGCAGGAAATCTTAAGATATATATTGAAGAGGCTATAATGAAATTCAAAATTCAAAAAGTAGTCCATGACGACAATTGGGGTAAGATTATTATTTATGAAATGATTCTGAGTTTGGTAAATCATATAATTGAATATTTTAATAATCCTACAGAATACAGGCTTAAGATTGTTGATTGGTATTTTGTTGATTTAATCATAAACAAAGATAAAATAATTGTTCGGGGGTTTTTATGAGCTTGGTTTGTTTCTTAATGATGAAATACTTATTGAGGGAATTTTAGAATTGGAATCAAGGATAAATGAAATGAATGATTATTAGTCTTATAACAATGTTTGTTACGAGACTTAATTTTCCATAGTTTTATAAAATGTATAAAATGATGGTTTAAGAATTAAAAAGTTAATATAAAATGGAAGAAACTTTTGAGGTGCTTAAAGAATTTGAAAATGAAGGTATTACAATTGAATGTGGATGGAAAGAAGAAGAAAGAAAAAAAAGAATGAGTGAAGCAATGAAACAAATAAAAGAGAGTGGTGATGAGAATAAGATTAAATTAGCAAAAAGATTAGCAAGGTATTATGGTATTTTTCATAATATGGGACCTATAACAACATGTCCTAATTTTCCTTATAAAGAAGATAAGTATGGGCTGCATTATGTTCATATTCATTTAGAAGGTTTTGTTGATACAGCAAAGAGAAGTATTGCTGGTGTTATTAAAGCTCTTGCGGATGATGAAGAATTAGATCCTTTTTGTAAATATCTTATGTTTACTCATCTTTATACTCCTAAAGAAGTGAAAGAAATTAGAAATGAAGAAATTTATGAAAGGAAAAAAAATCTAGAAAAAGATTTAGGATTGTGTAATAGTGATCATGATGATGGTGATAACGTGGGAAGATATGAAATTTCTGGTTTTGGTTGGTATGATGATACAAGGAAATATGTTACTGTTTCTATGAAATATGTTGATAACGATGAATTTGTAGATATTCCTGTTCCTATAATTTTAGATGAAGAATGGCTTAGAAAATTAGAGGAATTTAATAGAGAGCAGTTCACCCAACAAATGAATAATTAATCCAATCATTTAATAAAAATGGAATTCAAAAACGATATTCTTACAAAAGAAGACATAGATTTTATAGTTGATGATGGTTAGAATCATGATGAGGAGCCAACATATGATCCTAAAGATTCTTATTCATCAGATGATGATAAATATGTTGTTTCAGGTAAAGAGTTTAAAAAACTAACCAGTAAAGCTAAAAAAATAACAAATACATGGCAACACTTCCAGGTGGAAAGAAAATTCATTTTGGGTCATCACATTATCCAGATTTTTTAATTCACAAAGACAAAGAGCGAAAAGAAAGGTATCTCACTCGAGCTAAAAAGATTAAAAACAAACAGGGAGAGTTAACTTATACTTATCCTGAATCGGCTAATTTCTGGAGCGTAAATCTACTCTGGCCAGAAAATTGAATTATTGTTTAAAGATACCTAAGTAATATATAAAATGAAAGATTCATTAGTTGAGAATGATATTTTATCTAATATAAATGAAAAATTAAAATCAGGCTTTTATCTTGATAAAATTAATATTGATGGTACAGAATTTGAGAATTATGAAAAAAATAAAGAGTGTTTAGTATTATTGTGTAAAACTGGTATTTCAGATGATGGTAGTGATGGACTTGCTGTTCGTTTACCACTTCCTCTTAGATTTGACGACGAATGGTTTACGAAATATAAGGAAATAAATTTAAGTGTAGGAAGTATTATAGCTTATAATATGGAAGGATTTATTAAAAAGTGATTTAAAGGAATAAGAATATATAATAAAATGCAGTTATCCAGTTACGATCATCTAACACCAGAGAATATTGTTTTTAATGAAGCTAAAGAATACAAAGTGAAAGATAGCAAGATCAAATACAAACGTATCCCAATTGAAGTCAAATATCCAAATGGAAAGAAAGGAGCTTTGGTAATTGAAACTCCATTTCTTTTCTCTTTTGGTGTGAACGAGAAGAAAAACCAAGAAACAAACAAGTTAGTAGGTTACAGTATTCCAGTATGCCTTTGGGCTAAAGATAGTGAGCCGAATACTAAAGAAAAAGCATTTTTTGACGCTATTAACAATATAACAAATATTTGCCAGCAACATCTAGAGAATGAATACGGTGCAGATCTAGCATCAACTCTATCTTCACCATTTTATTACAAACAGGAAGAATATACAGATAAGAAAGGAAAGAAGAAAACAAGAATAGACCCCTCATCCGCACCAGTTCTCTACGCAAGACTTATTTACTCAGAAAAATCTAAGAAAATTCTTTCTTTGTTTTAAGACAAAGGGAAATAAAGATTTAAATCCTTTTAGATATATTGATCAGTACTGCAATGTACGCATGGCACTGATAATCGAAGGAATCTTTATAAGTAAGACTGTTACATCTTTACAAATAAAAGTACATGAGTGCTATGTCAAACCATTAAAACCTAGAGAGCCTTTACTAACAATTGAAGAGGAAGAGGAAGAGGAAGAGGAAGAGGATAGTGAGGAAGTAGTTGAAGACTTAGTTATCTCTGATAAAGAAGAAACTGAGTAATCATAGGATTTATTTTTAATACATTATTTGTATTACAAATCAACCAAATCCTTAGAGCTCACCCATGAGTTAAATTTATCAGGATATCCACTCCATTTTACTAGTGCCATTTTCTTTTTATTATCCCTCCTGATAACTTTTTCTATTCTAAATGTCTGCTGTTTTGCTTTCTGTAATTCTTGCCCATAGAAAGAACCCTTAATCTCTTCTCCTATCAAATCAACGATACTATATGTAACAGGTTTTGTTGGTAAAACTTTGTTAATCACAAATATCTCCTCTGTCCAGTTTGGTGTGTAACCTTTATCAAATACCTTTCTCTTATACTTAGAAATTCTAACTTTGTCTCCAATAGAAAACTTTGGTTTACCAGGTCTCAAGTAGATTAAATCACCGTATAAATTAGTCCAAACTTTATTTTCATTTTTCTTTTTACTAGCTTCAACAGGAGTCATTTTCACACTAGAATGCCTAGAGTTGTTGTAATCATTAACTAGTTTATTTATCTTGTCCCAGTAAACAGTGTTGTTGTTCACAGTAAACATCTTCCACATTCTGTTTTTCATTGTTTTATTCCATCGTTCAACAACACTTGATTTTTCTTCATTTTCAGTGTGATACAACCTAATTCCCTCTCTTTTCAGAAAATCTTTGAAATGTTTACTGATAAACTCAGAACCTTTATCAGTCCATAACATCTTTGGTTTACGTTTACTTTTGAATATGTCCTCAAATGCTTTATCTTTCAGTCCCCTAATCCAACCATACTTGCTAAAAACATCAATAACCATTAGAAGATATTTAATCCCTTTATTCCACTTACTAAACTTTTGCATTTCTACCAAATCAGCAGCCCAGATATCATCAATTCCGTTTGAAACCACTGATCTCTTTTGAAAGTTTCTTGTGATTGGTTTGTGAAGTTCGTCGGCGGTTGTTGCGAAAACTAAGACCCCCGAAAATTAAGACCTAAGACCTAAGACCCGAAAACGAAGACCCGAAACCTAAGACCAATAGTGCTGCAACAGTTGGAATGGTAAAAGAGTTAATTCCTATACCTAGGTGATATAGGATATGAAGGATTAAATGTTAATGGTTATGATGTTACTTTTTCCCCTTCTCATTCTTCGGTAGATACTTTATGTATTGTTTTTAGTCATTGGAGAAATAGGAGTTTTAGCCTAACTAAATATTTATCAACAAACAATAATATTTTAGTACATTTATACTATGATAAACCAAACAATTCAGTAAATTTAGTTATCAATAAAACAAAAATAGGTTTTCCCATGCTAAGTAGTTTTAATGGAAAAAGAATTGTTTTATGGCTAACAGAAAATTTTGATACAAATGTCACAAAAGCTTCAATAAGTAACTACAGCTCAACATTAACTATACCAGCCGTTCAATACAATGTTAATCAACGTTGAAGTTTACAACTGAAGATGGAGTGTTAAATAAATTAATGTATTCTCCAAAATTTTACGACTTTGACTCTAATCAATTCCACAAAGTAATGCTCCAAGAAAAGTTAAGTGGATCTTATATAGTGTAAATATAAATAAAGGATATATTTGAATTCAATCACATTGATAAATCTCTATCAGAATCAGACGTCACAACTCTCAAAGACTTTTACAAACATTATCACAAGAAATACTGGTGTTTTAAGCGGTCGTACAAAAGATATAAACTTCTTGATGAAACACTTACACTGTCTGGAGGAGGATTAGTGGTGATAGGAACCATCACTGGAGGAATAACACTAAATCTAGTAACACTCGGTGTAATAAATGGCGCCGGGGTAATTGTAGCAAGTATTGCAAAAATGAAGAATTATAAGAAGAAAATGGAAATGACGCAAACTGCATTTACAACATATGAAAAAGTTCTCGTAGAATTGAGATCAGCTCTAAGGGGTGATGAGTTTAACAAGCAAGATTTTATCGACCGAATGAAACTAATAGATGAAATGATAATCGATCAAACTCCTCTAGCAGATAGATTTGTTAAGAAATATAATAAAAAGTTTATGTAAGCATATAATAAAATGGATGAATTAGATAAATTAAAAGAAAATATAATTGGCAGATATAATATGGCTCTAGCTTTAAATGGAGATGAAATTTGTAAAGAAATTGATTCTATACTTTCAGATGACTTAGATTTAATGAGGATGAAAGCTCATTGTTATTGTCTTTTTTATTAAAAAAGACATAATCGTGATACAAAATTGTATGAAAAATGTGAAAAATACTTAGATCATTATCGCTACTTTAAGGAAATTTTATAAACTAGGACCCGTCGTTTTGACGGCACCCTTTAGTTTCTATATATGTAAATATAGAAATTAGATGTTTTTCTCAATTGTATGAATAACTGTATAATGTTTTTCCAATGTTTCTTTATTAATGAATGCTCTTGTGCAATATTTACAAGGAATAGGAACACAATCCATATATTTATGAATATTTTTGCTTATCTTATCATAATCATTACTAAGTATAAATGCATAATCACTATTACAATACTTCTCTTTCATCTTCAGTTGAGCTTCTGATATATTATAATTATTAGTTGGTGATTTAAATTCAATACAGAGACCTTTATAATCTTTGTGATAATCAAGTATCATTAAATCAGGCTGTCCTCTCATATATCCCTTTTTATATGAATCTAGTCTCTTATCCTCAGTATCCTGATTTTCACCCAGTCCGGCTACTAATATAGAATCTGGATAATATCTTCTTATGAGGTCCACAACTTTATAATGAAGGTCGTTTTCATTACCAATCATTATCATCTTATTCCAGGGGCTATCAAACAGTTTGTATTGTCCATATTTACGAATAGATGGAAGAACTGTAGTAAATACCCAATCGCGGAATTTTTTGGCAAACGCTAATTTTGGACTAAATACAAGTTCATAAAAACCAGCCTCGTCGATTAACGTACACCATCTACCTTGACCCGGCGTTTCACCGGTGTAGCTTTTTGGGTTCTGGACCTGACTCCCCGAAACGGGGTTCTGGACCTGACTCCCCGAAACGGGGTACCAGATAATTTGGCGTATTTTATGGTTTTTGGATACATGTCTCTCAATAGCATTCTCTGGTTTACTATAACCGAGAATCTTAGCAACATCTTTTCCTAGAAACCAAACATTTTGCTGTTTATCAATATATGAAGTCAATTCGATTCCTAAATCTTCATTAGTGTACTTTTCTTCAAACATGTTTGCCATTTATATTATAATTTTATCTCTTTAAACCTATTTTAATTCCCATCCACACTACCGACAGATTAACTGTGTCCAGATATTATATCTTGATACATTTTATATCGCTTTACAAATCTTTCCACATCAAAGTGCAAGTCTTCATCAAATTCCATGTTTATATGTATTCCTTCAAATATTCTAACAATACTTTTCAAATCAGGTCGCACAGACCCAGAAGGCGCAGTTTCTACAAGACTAGTCTCGACATCTTTCAATTCATCTCTAAAGTCTTTTATGTACTCTCTATCTACAAACTTATCAAAGTGATTTGAGTATTTATTCATCAGTTCAAGATAATTATTATATCTATCATACCATAACGAAGTATCTACTACTGGTTTTCCTTCTCTTTCTAGTTGTTCATGTAATGCAACCGACTCCGCTATGATAAGATCGCGTTGCATTTGTATAATTATTTCATTATATGACTCAGATGTCCTAGATCTAAATACATCTAGCTCTTCTCTAAGTTCATCTTTTAATTTATAAAGCAGTGATGCTCCTTCCTTTTCTAGATTAGCTTTTACAGTAGCGAAACTCATTTATTATATAATACTTTTTATCCCTTTAAACCATTTTTTAATATCTAATCATAAGATATAAATGATAAACACAATTGTAGCATATGATAATTTTTACTTTCCAACATATAAATCACAATTTTACCCAGATAACTTTATTAAAGCTTGTCTTGTTTACCAGTATCTCTGTTCAAAGTATTTCACACAGAAACTAGATATAAACCAAATTATTTATAGACTAACAGACGCTAGACACTCTCTAAATTCAAACTCAACTATTCTTACTAATCACTTAATATTTAGTCTCGCTTTTCACGCTTTTTGGAAACAGTGTAGGATTGGTAGAGGATGTGTATATGTAATCAACACACCATTTAAAGAATGTGAAGTACTTGGTTATCTAACTGGAATTATTTACTGGTGCTTTCACAAAGGAGTGATTTGTAACTATCCCACCACTTTTCATAATTCTCCATAGTTTGGTCGGAAATCTTTAGATAAACTAGTCTCCTCTTTTCACAACCCATTTCTTCCAAAAGTTTTTTGATCAGATAAAAAATGCTTATCATTCTCTTCTGACAAAATTGTTTGTTTAATATTTCCATGACGTGATTATCTATATTCATGAGTTTATTGTATAGTTCACACTTTTGATCCTCAGTTAGGTGTAGTCTTCTGGAAACTTGATCAACCTTTTTTTCATAGTGATACTTTCTCTGATAAATACTCTTCTCTCGAAAATGTAATCGATCGTACTCTTTCAAGTCAAAATAACCAAGAACATGGCCATTAGTTGTTCCACAAGAATCACAAATATTATAACCTGATTCAACAAAGAAACTATCGCTTTGACAATTCCTACATCTAACTTTTGTATTTTTTTCCCTTTCTGATTTGGTATTATAACTTCTTAATATTTCTAGATATATTTCTATCTCTTCTTTTGTGTAAGTCATTTATTATTTATATCTTATTATCTTAAAGCAAGTGTTTTTACTTTGTCCTCCATCACACTGCGCTTATCATCTTCATTACTCAGAGCTATTTTATTTACTTCTTTTGAATATATATCATGATTTTCACTTCTTATAATTTTCATAGATCTCATTTGCTTTTCACCAGAAAATAAACAATGAACATAGTCTTCAAATTCTATTCCCTTTTTTACAACATTTTTCTTTATACCTTTACATTTACGAACTTCTTTACTTTCCTCTATTTTAAAACTATATAGCTTGGGCCGCAATCCAACAAAATAAGTAATCTGTTTTCCTGCTACTTCATCTTTAAACATACCAATAACTTTTTTTGTTAACTCCTGTCAGTATTCCAGATGGGTGGTCAGGAGGATAATCTGACGTACCAAACTTGGTTTCTATGTCATGGGATATATCTTTGTAAAAATCATCTGTATAAATCTGGTACATCAAGCTATCAGTATCTGTAAACAATAACTCAGCCCTGTGTTTATATTTCTTTTGAATATAGTGTAATGAAAATTAAACATTAATGTTTTTGACAGATCTAGAATTGCTTGTCCAACGTATACTGGTTTGTTAAAGTATACTTCAGTTTTTTTCATATGAACTGCAATAAGATTTTTATCAAATATTGTTGCCCTATCAAAGTTTGGACGACTTGTTAATTTTGAAGCTTTCTGGCGATTATCAACAAGTATTATATTTTGTCGTTTCCTTATGTTTTCTATTGTTTTTCCAAATACGGAATTATTCATTAGTTTAAAAAAGTCTTTCTCAAAACTATTGGTTGCTGTTTTTCTAAGTTCAGTATTCTTTGTTATGTAAGGTTCCATCCAAGAATTCTGATAGAATGATATTCCTCTATGAACAGCAGTTAGTCTAATTCCCATCTCAAGATATTGCCTTAGATTTCGATAATGTACAACAATGTTTTTTCGGGGTTTAAAATGACAAATTAGTTTTTCAACACCATTAACAATCATTTTTTCAGGTGCTAGAGGATAGTCATTATGTGATTTCCATAGATTAGGGGGGTATTCCAAATCTACTTCAAATATATATCCTTTTTTTTACTTCTGGGTTTCTCTTTTTATCCAATAAATCAACTACAGAATCTATTGTTAAATCTTTCATCCAACTGAAACCATGAGTAGGTAATGATAGTGACATAGCCCATCCATAAAGATTATTTGCATCAAGGTATTGAATATAATTAGAAGGTTTATCAGGATCGTAATCTTTCATGTATTTATTATTCGCTTCTGCATATCTTTTTGTTATGTGAGATATTCCTCCACGAATACCTTTTTCAAACATCATCAACATATCATAATCATGCAACAATTCTAATTCTTGTCCTGTTTCTTTGAGACATGCATCCCAAGCCAAACCAGGAGATGTGTAGTAATGTGCTGGATCCAGATTGTAATGCTTTAAACAAGTTTTTCGAAAATTCTCAAATACATCTGCTAGTAATAGAACATCAGACTTTAGGTAAAGATTGTGATAATCTCTAATTGTTTTACATTGGAATGTATTCCAGACATTAATAGCGTGTTGATAATCATCATCTGATATACCTTCATCATTTAGTTTTGAATAGAATTCTTCTTTTGGAGGTAATTGTGTTTCAGATAGTTTTTCCATTGAGGAAACATAATCATAACGATAAACTCCTTTACGAGTTAATAACTCTACATTTTCCCTGAATATTTCTTTTGTATTATGAAAGTCATCTGGTTGTAAATTACCAACAAGATTGGCAAGACTTGACTAAAGAAACTTGAATGAATCAATAAATCTTAATTCAAAATACAATGAAACCATTTCTCCAGTGCTTCTAGATTTATACTCATCAACTTTAATCTTTTTGGAAAATGAAATATACTTTTCTTCTGTTGATGGAATACAGTTTAACTATCCTGGTAAACAAGCAAGTTGTTTTATAAATAAATGTGCATCATACCCTTGAAGATTATGGAATATAACTGGAAGAATCATTGGTTTTCGACACTGGAGATTGCAACTGTTATGAGCAGCTCCACGGTATTGACCAGTAAAATGACAATGATCTCTAACTTTATCAGTAAGTAATTCTTTCTTACAAATATGACATATCTCCGCTTTATCAAATGATATTTGTTCAGCTGGTGTTAATTTAAGAGGCATTGGGCGACAATAAAAATCATTATGTATACTATTTATTACTTTTTTACGTTTATAAACAAATAACGCAGAAACATTATCATCACTATTAGTTTTTGTGAAAAGACTTGGTTTAAATGTTATATTAGGATCTATTCCTTTAATGTAAAAACAAAATCCTGATGGTTCATGCTTTTGATAATTGTAAGTATATGATTTTTCCGGGTTAGGGCTGCAAGTATTCATTGGCTTGGTAAAACATTCAAAATCTGCATAAACTACAAAGGAATTTCTTACAAATATAAAATGAACCATTCTTACTTGAAGTTATTTGCGATTTAACCAAACGAGTAAAGCTTTTAATTAGTGAATAATGGGAAACACCATCTTGTTCATAAAAAAAACAAGTCAATAGTATTTAAACAGTCTTTCTCTGCCATTCTCAAAGGATAAAACTTTTTGTTTTCATTAACTGAAAAAACATTTATTCCTGGAAGAAATGGATTAAGTTTTTCAAATTTGGAAATGTGTTTTAATTTCATAGGAAAATCAATTCCTTTGGTGTTAAGAGATTTCTCATACTTCTTTAAATCTCTCCATGTTTCTCTATCTCTTTCTTTAGGATGAAGATATCTCAGTACACACCAAAGAAAGCATTTCTCGTCTTTGTTTTCAATATTAACTATTGCTTTTTTATTTGATATCCAATCTGGAAGAGGAATATAAGATGACCCCTTCATCACTCCATTCTCAACAGTATGAATTTCAAGTTGAACCACCTCTTTAAAATACCATCCACTTCCATTTTTTTGAAATATCTCTAAATCTTCAATAATTTTTTTAACACACTTATCAATTAATTTCTTTACATTTGTTGATTCAAGATTAATATGTGTACCTGAGTTAAAGTATGCTTTATCTTCATTTAATCCAACAACTCCCTTATCTTTACTAAGTATTTGTTGTTCCATTAAACAAACCAAAATCATACTAAATTTAATATTTCGATGATATGTAAAAAAATCTTTTAAAGTTGCATAAATTTTATTAAAATATTCAACTGGAGTAAGATCAGGATCTCCTTCAATAATATACTTATTAGCAAAATTTTCAAAAGCTGATTTTTCTTTTACAAGTCCTTTTTGATATTCCTTATTAGCTCTCTCAAGAGCTTCACTAAAATAAGGAGGAGTATCTGCGGGGAATTCTTTATTTTCTATACATTCCTGAAAATATTCTTCAAATGATTTTATCTTTTTGATTTTTGGTTTTTCATTAAGTTTTTTGATTTTTGGTTTTTTCCTTTCTTTTAGTATATCTACACCTTGTTTTACTTTTTCATTAAGTTTTTTCATTTTTTTAATATATCTAATTATTTTTTTTCTCTCATCTAATTCTTTATAATTTTTCTTAAGACTTTCTTTTTCTTCTTCTAATATATGTTTTAATTCTGCCAAAGATAAATTCTGATATTGCTTATCAGTTATAAAAGGTTGAGAACCCAGAAAACCATCAATTGATTGGTTAGACATGACGTCTTATAATATTATATTTATATTATAAGACTTTAAATTATAATTAATCACTATCACTATCAGACTCTGAATCTTCACACTCCATCATCACTATCACTATCACTATCAAAATTTATTCTATTAGTTATATCCATATCTATTTGTAATTTGTCAATTAATGGAGAAACACATTCAAATAACTCTTTAAAACCTGGATAATCATTTTCTATGTTATTATTATACTTTTCCCCATCAAACTCATAACTATCTGGATCACAATATAAATCCCTATAATCATCTAATTGTAATAATAAACTATCTATATCATTTATATCCTTCTCTAAAAAATTTATTTCACTTATATCATTAAGATATCCTAATTCTTCTGCTTTAAAAAGTCTATTAATATGTCTTATAAGTCTATCAGCTTGGGGAATTTTAAATATTTCTTCTTCATCAAATTTCTTTAAAAATTCCCCACATGTCTTATCAATCCCTCTTATAAAAAGATATTCATTTCTATAATCCCTTGCATAATCTGGGATTTTAGATTTACTTTTTGAAATATTCGAAGTCGTCGTTAGGATACCCATTTTACTAACTACTGGCTACTTACATTGGTGAAACCGGCAGAAACTTTAGCACGCGACTGACCGAACACACACAAGCGACGAAAAATAGAGACGTCAAAAATCATATTGCTGATCACCATTTACAGTCGAAACATCAAATCGACTGGAACTCTGACGCATGTATTACGTATTCTACAGACTACTATCAACGACTCACTTTAGAAAGCTGGTTTACTAACGTGGAAAAAACGCCACTGAATCGTAGTCCACAGTTATCCGCACCGTACAAACGACTTGTTGACGGAATCAAGCAAAACTAACTATGAGACAACGACTGGGCAACTGACAATTTGACTAACAATAAACGACTGTTCAATCATGACAATAGACGGATCGAAACGCACCAATGATATTACGAGTCTTCAGAGCCAATAACATCACGTCTTCACTGACAGGCGACCAATGACATCGCGACTTAATTGACCAATCTGGTCAATGACTAGAGTATAATACCATCTACAGACGTGATAAAACTCACTTTGACTCTGAAGATGACTACAGCACAGGTTGTCGAAACGTCAGTCACTGTCAACAACAACAGTCCTATTCAGGACTACGTTCACCCGGACCATCAAACTCAACCTACTTATGAAATGAATCGTGGGTTTAAACCTTTCACAATTAGATTTTTCTTTTACAACAACTAGATTTTATTTTTTTTGTATATAGTTCAAATTCTTTTATTTCCCCTGGGCGGGCACCCCGCATGGGTCGAAGTGTCCCCTTCGTGCCCTTCCCTTTTGGGCTTTAATTCTTTCTTTCTTTTCTTTTTTTTATCATGTTTGTATATTTCATTCTGTCTTGATCTTGCCCAATAAAGCTTGAAATAATTAATAATAATTGAATACCACTTAGAGTACATCTGTTCGAGAATCGCTCGAAATACAGGCATTTTATATAAATTAAGGTACTACATGTCCCCATCCCAACCCAAACAGCTATACTATAACCTCATATTTTCCACTTATTTCGTATGCCATACTAGCATGCATGTGGTAGTGCCTATCAATCACGGATCAACAAAGTCCAAAGCAAAATACAGTAATTCGAGTACTGTTCTTCGCCGTAACTCACAGGAAAAAAACAGAAAGCACTCTTCCTCTCATGAACCTACTCAACACATTGTCAGTGAAATCTGTTTGCCTTCAGATGGCACAAATTTGCGTTTAGATGGTACAAAAAGGAGTTGCCAAGCATTTGTCAGAATTATTTCCAGTATGCCGATCAGGTACATAATTGTAATACACGATATGCCCTTATACAGAACTTTTATAAACGACGAAACAAGAACGAATATTGAAAACTGAGTCAAGTCCAATCTATAGCTCTGGAAAGATCTTCCCTATCATTTGAAAGACCTCCAAAAGTTTCCCTTCCACGCTTGCTAAGACAACATCTACTGATTTTTTCTTCTTTTTAGTACAAGTTTACCTATCAATACAGCGTTAAAAATATAATTTCATAGCTAGGCGCTTGCACCAAAAAGGTTTGTCAATTTAGCTCCTAGACATCCTTGTTATCATAATGCATAATTTTATGTCACAATTTCTTCATTTTTTTTCATTATAGCTATCGAAAAATGTAAAATTCTCCATTTGGATGTAATAATAAAGGTCGTTGTTGTTGTTATAGAGTCAGATAGACGGAAACTATATATTTAGAGCTGCTCGCTAAAAGGGGTTTTAAAATATAGGATACTGAACAGTGTGTAAGTTAAAAACAAACATCAAAGATAGAAAATATGAAATATGAAAAATCCTATTAATTACGTTACTCGCAAAAGATTGCAGTTGTGAAAGAGATCGTAATAATCGCCTGGTGGGACATAACATGCAAGTGTTTTGTTACCGACATTCACATTTGCAGCACCCCAAGCGCTTTCCATTTCTCGTTATTTTGTACCTGTTTTGGCAATTGATCGTCCCTTTAAAGGGTTGACAGTTACTGATGTTAATTCTTGCAAGATGTCCTTGGGTTCCTGTAGCATATTCACAACCACGGTATCTTCCCACTGTGTACCACGACTTGCGGCCTTGTAAACAACACTTATCGGAAAATTAGCACCATCTGTTGAAAAAAAAAAACAAACAACAAACAAACAAGCAAACAAACAAATAACTAAATGAGAAAGCCAATTGAAGAGTGAAGAAATTCGGCGACATGTCAATCAAGTCGCTTCCTCAAAATCAATCAGCCGAGGTCTCTGTAGTATTATTGTCAGTATCTCTATTCAAAGCAACTAAAAGGAAAAGCAAATAAAACTTCAAAATCGATTATGATGGGTCACTTTTCGATTGGGCATTTAACAATTATTCCACGAGTGCGCAAAAGACGCAGGTGGCTATGCGATAGCCCGCCAAAATAACATCGAGTTGCATTTGGGTTGCCATATCTATCGATTGAGTTATTTTACATTGGCCCTTGGTGCAGACGGACGGGTGGACGGGTGTACGGTCACGTGATTACCAAAAATTTCACGCATGGGTAGATTACAACATTAGAGAGTTTTAGATCCGAGTTTACCGCGAACCTCTAACCGCTGGAGGTCACGTGACAAGCCTTTCGCGTCACGTTTTCAAAGTGGGGAGATAGGTTTTTTTGTATGTTATTTACCTGAAAGCTTTTAGGGTATAATTCTTGTTTTATCCCACGTAATGATACAAAAATCTTGTGGAGCAAGTCTTTATCCATTAACAGAGGCACAAATTCGGGCGAAATGCTAAATCTGATAAACCCTATTGGATCTTAAAAACAAGTGCCATTCATGGCTTCTGATTCAAAATGGCGGCCGTAAAATTGCAAGAAGAACTAATGTAAGAATTTACAGCTCTTTGTTGCTAGATAACCCAGTGTTGCCGTGAATTTCTTTTATTTTCACTGATTGATTTTTCTTCTATTTCTAAATGGAAAAATAAACCAGAATCCACTTCTTTAATCCACCGCCAATCTAAATCGAATTATGTTTGAACGTCGAACCGCAAACGGGTAACCGCAAACCGCGGTTCGAGGTTCGCGGTAAACTCGGATCTAAAACTCTTTATTGTCTTAGGTACTGGGGAAAATTATTTCACGATTGCGCGTTGGTTGAGGTGTCTGAGTTGGCTTTAATCACCTCATATCTAACAAGCACGAGTGGAATAATTGTTTTATTAAAAACGCCCCACAAAATATCGAGAATACTTAATACCCGAATTTATTTGTAAAAACAACCGATTTTCAGCGTATTTTTATTTTGAACAGACGCGTGTAGTTGCCATGTTTGGAGAGCATGATATAATGGCTCATATAAGCCAATCAGAGCTCTACAATTGCGTTATCCAATGATTCAGTTTTTTATAATGAAGACTATTTCTAGGTGATGTTCGACTATGATCTATGATGTATGATCGACTATGATCGCTTTTCTGCTGTTTAAAGGTCTTTTACTGAGAATAATTAATTAGTAAAGATAAACTCCACATACGCGGTGATGGCAATACTTGTAAATTCAGTGCACTGCCTTGTTTCGCTTCTACTTCATTAGACACACTGCAATTATATTTGGCACTGTCATATACAACAGGATCCAAGGTGGATTTTTCATCAATCTCGTCTGGGATCTCTGTTCTACAGTTTACCCTGGGTAACCTGTTTGAAAACCACAAATTATACAACTAGTAAATGGTTTTAGCCCCTAAAAGTCAGTAGCCTATACCGACTTTTATTTATTTACCTGGGTACTTTGTTATAAATGCTGTTGCTGCTGCGGTCACAAACTTACGCTTAGCGAGCGGTTGTGGTGAGACCCGAGACTCTAGAAGCATAGAAGGGAAAGACAAATTGGCAGATCCTTTAACGGCAAGTTTTGCGAGTTTAGACCATTTTATGGGATTTATGGAGCTTCGGCTTCAGACTCCCTAGCCTTCACTTATTTCCTATTGTAAGTACAACTCGAAATCTAAAACTCGATAAAACGGCTTCCAAATGGCTCTAGAAGCGAACAGACAGTAAATCACACAACACAAACACAAGTTGAGTCATTTTTACTGCGAATTTTTTTCCAAAAATATTATTTAGGTCGTATATTGTTTATTTCATACATTCTCTAAGAAAATCAAATTCCACCGAACTCCGTTTCATATAGAGTCTGGGCCGCCTGTGTTCAGAGTTACACGAATAATAAAAAATGGTTTGTTAGAATTTAATATATAAAACTGTTCACTGGTCGGTTTTATTCAGTGAGCGTTGGTCTCAATCTGTTTACAGGTTTGGCCATAAATAACAGAGGGTCCTAAGAGAAGTAATTAAGTTGTGACGACTACGCAACTGTGGCTAACTGTTGTTTTTTTGCGAATAGACTTTCTCGTACCGTTGTTGAGCTGTTTCGCGTAGTTCAGCCTATGAAAGGGAATCTAGATTCCAAAATCCGGAATTCGGGAAATGTTACTTGTGGAACGTGGAATCCTGGGCTTTAGTGGAATTCGGACTAAAGCTCGAGAAATCCGGAATATCACTTTGGGTCATACGAAACAATATTGTAGCAATAAAATGATGAATCGCTTCCGACGTCTGGAACAATATCAGTAACAATATAATATAACTGCTCCTGTAAAGTTGAGCGCTGTGGATAAATTGTTCTTCAAATGATAATAAGAATTTTATATATATCTGTCTGGATTTGCTGAAACGTGGCTAAAGAAACTTCAAGTGCACTTTATCAATTTCACATTTAAGTCGAATGACAACTTTATTGCTGCCAACAGACGATAAATTTCTCTCGCAGAAGTAATAGAATTTTGTGATGAAATAAACATTTGAAACGTGCAGAATTATAACCTTTTAGTCATTCAAATAATGAGGCCCATAGCTAAGTGTCTGCCAAAAACAGATTAAGAATCCACAATCTTTGAGCACAGAATAGGCTTTCTAAGATAAAATCACCTAAACTGAACACTGATGAAGCGTTTTTATGCTTGGAACAAAGGACACAAGGTATTCTGGTAACACGAGCTCAACCGCATACCTGAGTTTTTTCCGTCAACGCCTTTAGTAAATCACACAAGAAATGACTTTCGCGGCAATCACAACACTTCCGAAATCACTCATAATATTTCCACATTTAACACGAGCGAAACATCGTCAAATTACTCCCAAAAACTCTCGCTTTCTCCACATACATAAATCGTCGCATGGAAACGTTTTCTTGACTCACACAGTGGATTTATTCAAGATCCAGGATGTAAACCAGTGGTTGAAGAGGAGACATGGAGCCCGCGCCTTCCAAACAATTTTTAACTAAGCCTTTGTCCTGGTCAGAAATAGGCATCAATTGCCATCTCGCCGAATAGATTTCACCCCTTGAACCTACTTTGTGAGGCCAAAGACTTTTTACTGCCAACAAAAAACCTCGCAATATTAAATCTTTCCGTCTCAAGCTCGGGATCAGTCTTTCACCCGTGTATCCAAATTCCTGAGGGGTGGGAACGTTCTAAAGAGCATCCTTTGTGCTGCACTGTGCTTATCCCTGTCTTGTAAACCTCAGTGTTTCCCTCAAATTGAGCGGGGTTTATGTCTAGCTGGGTGCCACGCTGTTGCACAGACACAGGGCATTTGGTATGCATTTGGGGTAGCCTGCTTAAATTCCAGGGGGTTGTGATGTTTAAAGTTTGATGCGTTGTCGCACTGGGATGCAGTTTTTTGTGCTGTTTGCCGCACCGCATGCAAGCAATGACACACTCTGGTTCTAATGATCCAAGTCAGCAAGCAGTTAAATTGGTGGTTGCAGGACCTGGTTTTTTTTAACAATGTTGTTTTGGATTGTATTTGTAGGGACCAATGGCAATGAAAAATGGGGTGAATTGGGGAAATGGCTTTGCCATCGGTGACGCTAACACTAAAAATTGTCCCTCAAAATGCCTTCGTTTCCAGATTAATGAGGAAACCTTCACTTTTGTTACCCTGAAGACAGACGTTTCTATCAAATGGAATCTCGTGTGTTCAAGAATTTCTTTTTGAGGTGAGATTTTATTTCAGTAAGAAGGGGTATTAAATTACCAATCAGTGCGAGAGACTGACATGTTTCGGTAGCCCGCTTTTCGAAAAACCAGGTATATACTTATATATCTTTGAATTGGTGTTTAATACAGCCCGATCAGCTTTAAACGGCGCTTGGTGGCGAAAGTTCCACGGGAAAGGCTTAAAATAAATATAACTGGATTTTTGAAAACCGGGTTAGCAAAAAAATCAACTCATTCTACTACTTGGCAATTGAAATCAATTAAAAAAAAAATCATTCAAAGGCCGATTAAAAGCCTTTATGTGACGCCGGGCAGTAAGTTAGTGGTCCCTAGAAGCTTTCAACGAGTGACTCCGTGAAGTTTCAAACCGGTGTCGTTTCAGTCTAGACTGAATTTATAAGTTGAGTGAACTGCAACCAATAAGTGCCTGGTTAAGGCTTACATATCAACTTAAATAGTTTGCAAAAAACTACTTTCCGCGGTCCGATGAACGACAGGATTTCGCATGGAATAGATAACAAACTGATTTAAACGTACTACACAATTTATCACCTTCTTATGTACAAAAACCGGCCTAAATGGTTCAAAACCAAGAGCCCGCTGCAACTAGACCTAGATCCAAGGCACAATCAGCTAAGCTAAACACCGACGAAACGTTTTCGTGGCTCGTTTCTTTTAGTTTTTTTTTGCGTCGTTTTTTTCAGGTATTTTCTTTTCCCTGTTGGCTTCTTTTCCTTTCTGGGCGTTAGCCCCTGCTACGTGGAGTTCTGCGATTTACGTATTTTTAGCTTACCAGTTACAATTTACATGAGCAAACAGGTCGGTTCACGGCTTAGGCAAATAGAAAGAAAAATTAGGACTGGTAAATTCTATTCAGGAATCGTGTTTACAAATTGCAGAAAAAAAAAACGGCCGCGGGAGCCCGAAACTGGTATCAAAGATGGAACACGAATTTCGATTTGGAGCATTCTATTCCGCCCGGCAAAAATTGTACTGCCAAATATTCCGTTTCCGTGTTCCATTTCCTTTTCAACCGGATTTTCCGGAAACTTTGTAAATGGTGAACAACCACTTCACCTCATTATACATTGTCGATGAAGTTCGAGCGATTCGAACGTCAAATATTCGATTATTTTGAAATTGTTTTGCACTGAATTTTGGAATCTGTTTGTTAAATAACAGTTCTATGATAGAAATCCAAAACAAACCATTGAAATGGAAAAAAGATTTGAGAAGTCGAATCACCCTCTCTCTCTTGGAACAATTACTTTTTTGTTGATTGCTGAACTACAGAATGAATGTCTTCGTTACTTTTCTGAAACATCAGTAACCTTTTCCCATGAATTTCATGCTTGCTGCTACCATCGTTCAGCTCGCAGAAATCGCCGTCGCCAGCTCCGACTTCAGAGGTATTTCTGGGTTCTTAAAGACATAAAGCGTTCATGAAATGAAAAAAAAAGCATGATCACAGGAAACATCACAGGATCACAGGAAACATACCCAAACACAGTAACCCGTTAATCATTATTGCCTTAATTTAGGCCTACAAATAATTAAGCAAATCTATTCCTCTTACTGAGGACAAAAATGTCCGACGAGGTCACCTTTTTTACTAGTTTTAATTCATTTAATTACTATGCAAATCTTCACTTTTTTTAATAATTTTAATCCTTTAATATTCTACTAGGCAAATCTTCATCTTAAGAGCGGCTGTCTGTAAATATCGAGAATTTGCCGTCAAACAGAAATTTCGAAATTCTTCATATTCAGTCACAAAAAACCCTTTGGTGAAACTTTTTCGAAAATCACAGTCACAGTTTCCAAAGAATTTCCTTTTTCGAGAAAACCGGCAAAAAGTGAAATGCTGCCTCACGCCATATAGTCGCCGGTCAAAACCTTTGAATTATACCATTTTCAAAGCCCTCGGAAAGAACGACGGTTCAAGGAAACAAGTTCATCTTTAGCAGGTAAGTAAGGCATCCGAGTTACAATACTATTTGGTAAAAATATTGCAAGATAATGAAGTTTTTACTCGGTTTAAAAACGCCCGAGGATTCCTATCTTCAGCACTTTCATAATAAATGAAATTTTGCAAAACTTTGAAGGAAAAAATCACGGCTTGGTACATGGAATTTTAGAAGAATTATTATACCTCAGAAAAGCCCTACTGTTGTAGTACAACAAATAAAAATTCCAGCTTGGGCAATTAAAAAGAGGGGTGATGAATGGTTGCTCGCAAAATTTTACCTTTGCTCGATTTGCTCGCAAAATTTAAACGAGTGCTCGCTTGCTCGTGCTCCCCAAATTCTGCGTTGCTCGCAAGCTCGCAAAGCAAATTTTTTATTTCTGCTCGTGCTCGCAAAAAAATCGCAGTGCTCGGCATGCTCGCGAATGCTCGCAAAGACCATTCGTCACCCCTAAAAAGCAACCCGCCGAGAGAGGTAAACGCGCAGTTCATTTTTGATGTTTTTGCATAAAATGCACTTTTTGAAAAACCGTCACGCAACCACGGGTAACACAAACTCCAAAAAATTGTCTTGACTCACATTTTTTCGTCGTGATCTGCAAAAAATAGTTTTTACTTATAAAATCGAGAGATTGATTGAATCTTTTGTTACTCTGGTATGAATTGACTAGTTAGAAAGTTAGATGTGGGCGATCGCAATGAACCAGCTCTGAAAGGTCAAACGGCCGTTGCCAGCCATAAATATAAACAATGCAGAGGAAAGTAAGGAGTCTTGTATCAAAATATATATTTTTGAAATTCAAATTACTTGACATGATTTTTTTCGTGAGTCGTGGGGTGTATTTTACTTATAGAAATTGCTGGAAAGAAAACGGACTAAGATTCAGACAAACATTGAATTGAAAAGGTAAATAATATGAGTTTCCCAAACGAGCTTATTGAAAGATCAGGTGCCGTGTCAAATGCGTGACAATCTTGGCATCTGTGAGGTATGTCTCTTGATTTCGTTAATTGTTAACTTATTGAAAAAAAAGGCAATCAATACAAAAAATATAGACCGATCTTAGGCTGTAGCTACTTCATTAGGAAAGTAGCATTTTATTTGGCGAGGCGGAGGGAGAGCAGAGGCTGAGCAATTTCTTCCATTTTTTCAGCCGCTCTTATTTGCAGAAGTTTTTTTTTCCGCGACAACTGTACACGTATATTCATAGCCTTTTATCACAGCCCACGCTTCATAAGTTTAGTTAAATCAGAGTCATCGACCTTAGTACCTCTAGCAACAGTTGTTGTAAAATATTTTAATATATTGAGTTAAACTCCATGGTTTATTAATTTGAAACTGGTTCCAGATTCATTCAAAATCCCTAACTTCCCACAAGTTATAATTAGGCAAGCCTCTGTTACTTATCATTAACAATGGAACAACTGGCTTTCTCTGTTCTCGATTCAAATCTTTGTTGAAACAGAGGTGGAAATAACTAACCGGTTAGGCGGGATAAAGATTTTCCGGTGAAGTGCATTTTTGCCTGGACAAGGACCATTTACTAATAGTGATATTTAACGATCGTGAAGGAACGTTACGAGGACTTTAAAATAAAACTTCTAAGCAAGAACGGGATAACAAGGGATTTACGGTACAAGCGGGGCGAAAATGAACGAAGAATTTAGTGGAGGTGGACAGGGGGCGGGAGCTCGGGAGAATAAGGGGTGGGGCCACTGGGAGGGGTTTTGGAGATGGGAGAGGAAAGGGCGTTTGATGGGAGTTCTAAAAGGGTGGAAAGGGGAAGAAAAAGGGGGAAATTACCCAGCAATGCTTAAAATTTGCAATCGAAAAATGGCTAAATGACGGTAAAAATAAATGGTGAAAATTTGCCTCGACGTTTCGAAATGAAGGTTGCCAAGAAAAACAGAGGAGGAAAAAACTAAAAACTAATAAATGCACGAAACAAAAATGGCTGGCAAGACGGCGAAACTAAACTGCACATTGACAAGTACCACTACAACAAAAACAAGACGCTGTGTGAGCGTATATTTGGGCGTAGTCGTACTACGGGTATGATACTTTGAACATGCCTTATTGCAGCTAAAGAACTGTCATCATATCTTACCAGAGAAGACAAATCCTTTACTCCACTTTTTTTCTGAACCACACAGCTTATACAGTATGTCCCAATCCACAACAAAAATAGTGTCATTTCACGACAACGTTTGAAAATATGCACATCTTCAATGCAGACATGCTTGGAGCCAAATTTCAACATAGCACATAAGTGGTTACAGCCCGGAGAGTAAGGTTTATCTCAGCTCCACTGATACTGACAGATGTGTTTTCACACCCATCACTTTGTACAGTGTATTCCGGTTACTAACAAGGGCAAATAAAGTTCCTTAAGTCCAGTATCCACAAGGATTAATAAGAGAGTAACACATTGCGTACACTGCTATAGGGTAGCACTGTTTACAGGAACAGTTCATATATATCCTCATTCCCATGTAGAGTCTAAAAATATTGTACTAATTTATGCATGAATGGTATTCCCAACAATAAACATGTCCCTTCACTATGACTGTTATGATACATATCTCTAGCATGAGAACCAAATACATTATATCCCCCAGCCTCAGTGCTGTAGATACTAACACCAATAATTGCCACCGTTAAAATGAATGAGTTGTAGTTCAGTGCCACAAGTGTTTCAAATGCTGTAACCTGTGAGTGGCATATACAGTAGTGATGGATGTTACAAGTGTAACTGTCACTGTATTCAAGGTGGAAAAATTGCTCAAAGACTGTAACCATTCCTGGCAATTCTGTTAGCATTAACATAGATTGTCTTGCAAGCAGTGACAGACTAGAATATAATTGAATACCAACAATAATTATTTGAGTCATATCATCAACTGAAGTAATCTTTGTTATCTTACTGTAAATTAAAGCGCACAGACTAATTGCGACACATCGTTGTCCACCATTTTCTCCAAATCCTGTAACATTTCCTTGACAGTATGGAGCATTAATTGTTTTTGTAGCATCTACATAAACTGAAGGTCCTGGATTCTTCTCTATATCAATACAGAGCTTAAATTGGCCAAAATTAACCCGGTGATTCAAACTGTTTTAAGCGCTATAAAATGGATAATTGCACGTACAGGGGGCAAATTCTTACTTAGAAGCTATTTGGATATCTCATTCCTCCTAAATCGCCTGTGCTCTGATGCTTAGACGACAGATACACCTTCCCTTGTTTACGAACTAGTTTTGGAGTTGCCGCTTAAGTAAAAACCTCACACTGTTACAGTTACTTCTGTACCTGTTTAAGTGCAAACCTTGTCTATTTTTAACGTAACAATGAATTTTTTCACCCTCGTTCCAGATGTTTCGTTTCAGCGTGGGTTCTTGATCTACGTTAAAATACGGGCTGATTTACAGGCGAAAAAGTTCCATTTCTTTGGTCGATAATTTACCCAGCTAACTTTGATACCTTTAACGGACACCTCGAGTTAGTACCCTCTGGCATCAGTCCCCTTATTGTCTTTTTTTTTTACCTTCGATGAGACGATATCGTATTGAATACTTTGCTCTTTACGCAGTACTAGCTACAAAATAATTGTCCCACACACACACACACATTATTGGCTAAAAACCTTGTTCTTTTTTATCTGCTACCATCCGTCCCCGAGGCAGCCTGCTGGAAAAGTCCAGAGCTTTGCGTGAAACAATATCGCCGGTTGTTGTTATTGTTTTTTTAAAAGTGTGGGTATCCCGGTTGTTTTGTTGATGCAATGTAAGTCAGGTTCTCTATGCTTTCTACATAAATTATTAAACGAAACAGCATAGTTGCGCTCGTTAAAAGTCCCGGGGTGGGAATTATGGCCTTTTTCGTGTGTCCTACGGTGGGGAATAGACAGACGACAAGTGAGAGGGGGGTGAGATAGTAGAAAGGAACTATTCAGAGGCCGACCCTGTACTCTTTGTAAAGAGTTGCAAGGTTTTACTCAGGTAATGACGTACCTCAAATATGGTTTCTCTGAGTTCATAAGAGGAAACTTTGACTACTTTCTTGGCCCGTTAAATAGCGTATTTTAAGAAAAGGCGAGTGCTCTTCAGTTGTTTGTTTTAACTATAATACTTTTTGTACGAACATTTTGTGTCAATTTAACAATTTTTAATATAGATTTAAAGCATTTTGTCGACCAGTTGGGAAGAGCGCATTAAGGGCGACCTTCCCCCTGGGTCACTGAAGCAACTGGACTAGTTTATAATGAATGCAAGCTCTTTAATGAATATAAACCCTGTTAAAAAATATATTAAAAAAGGAGTACCTTGGGTGGTGTCGATATCATTTGTTGACCTTTGTTGTTTGGTTCGCCAAACGCAGTTTTTCCCCATTTTAACTCTAACAACTTCCAGCCCCTCAGTAACGGTTTTTTATCGAATGAAACAAATTTTCAGATGCACTTTATCGAAGATTCTTGATTTAAGATACTGTACATGTATTTTGAACATTCTGTTTTCGTTAAGCCAGTATGAAATTATGTCGGTAAATTGACACTGCACTTGACCTTCTGCGCGTCGGTTTGCACTTATTCCATTCATACGTTCAAATAATAATAAAAAAAACGATAGACGACTTAAATATTCTTTAGATACTACATTATACAACATTATATTACATTATATTCATCTTCAATGAAAAAAATGCGTATCTGGGCACATTAAATATAATTTCATGGAGTTTGTGTTACTCGCGGTTACGTGACGGTTTCAACATTTTATGCAAAAACATCGAAAATGAACTGCGCGTTTACCTCTCTCGGCGGGTTGCTTTTTAATTGCCCAAGCTGGAATTTTTATATGTTGTACTACAACAGTAGGGTTTTTCTGAGGTATAATAATTCTTCTAAAATCCCATGTACCAAGCCGTGATTTTTTCCTTCAAAGTTTTGAAAAATTTCATTGTTTTTTTAAAGTGCTGAAGATAGGAATCTTCGGGCGTTTTTAAACCGAGTAAAAAATTCATTATCTTGCAATATTTTTACCAAATAGTATTGTAACTGGGATGCCTAACTTACCTGCTAAAGATGAAGTTGTTTCCTTGAACCGTCTTTCTTCCCGAGGGCTTTGAAAATGGTATAATTCAAAGGTTTTTGACCGGCGACTATATGGCGTGGGGCAGCATTTCACTTTTTGCCGGTTTTCCCGAAAAAGAAAATTCTTTGGAAAGTTTGATTGTGATTTTCGAAAATGTTTCACCAAAGGGCTTTTCCTTACTGAATATGAAGAATTTCGAAATTTCCATTTTGACGGCACATTCTCGATATTTACAGACAGCCGCTCTTAATACCAAATCAGGGGGTAGCACTTTATGTGTGTTGTGATTGGCTCCCATAACTCGGATTACTATTCATTCAAAATATTTCTCCATTTCTGATTAGCTCGAATTCCACGGACAAGTCTTTCAAAGTCAACATTATTGTCAGATAAAATAATTCATGAAGTCATTGGTGGGAAAAAAATCTGGAAACAAAAAAAGAAACAGGAGAGATTGCAGCCATGGCCAAGTTTTGTCTTATGGGGTACAGCGCTTGAAAACAGTTCCGTCTGGAAGTCCAGAACAAGAGACTTTTAAACCATACTTGCCCCCATTTATTCTCTAATAAAATCGGTAACTAAGATGGGACAGAAGTGGTCCTGGGAAAGGAAATGTGAGAGCTGCTTGCCCAAAGGACAGGCTGGAATTCAATTTTTTTGAGCTCTGGGTATATCAATTGCTCATCACATCCTTACAGCATTGAAACTTATTGGAATCCATCAGTACTCACCAAGCAGTTTTTCAGCAATGCTTCTTCGTCCTATCTTCTCCAAAACATCTGCCAGATGGCCGACTGTAGCATTCTTCCCCTCCGTCTGTTTCCACATGATCAACAGAGCATGTGCTTTGTGCCAGTTACCACTGTTCTCCTCATTAATATTGTGAATCTTTGATTCTGCAATCTTAAGCCTGGGTCCCAGCTGACGCCAGCAAGTCCCTACCTCATCACTGATATCAGCAACCTGCTTTTCAGTAACAACTTCATATCTTGGGTTGACAGTTGTAGTTTCTAACAAAATTAAAAATAATTATAATCAAGGCTATACAGAAAATGATAATAGCTGATAAGTCAGAATTACTTGAACTACTTGCAGAACAAGACGTCTCGTCTTGACCACATTCGACGCACGTTTTTCAAGAAATGTAAAATGTAAAAATAAAAATGAAGTTTTAAAATCCTCGAAATATATTTCACTTTTTGAGCCTCATCAGTCAATAAAATCTTCATGTAAGATGCACTAAAAAAGGCCGCGTGTCCGCCAGTGTCATGTAAGCCAACATGGTGTGTTTTATTTCACTTGGTCACGTGCGACTACCGCGCATGGAACGCGGAAATAATTCCATTCGTTCTTCGAGTTCATCAACAAGCCTTCGGGTACTTGATCTATCCGAACACCCTGCGATATCTGCCTCAACATGGCGTCGTTGGAGTAAGAATCGGTAACATTCATTTCAAATTTCTGCATTTCACTGTTGTGTTTCTCTTTACATAACCTGAGATCAGGCCCAATTTTAGCGGTTCTCATACATTCTCTCCAATGGCCAGCGCTAAAATTGGGCGTGATAAAACTCTCTCACGTTTGTGGTCGTTACGGCCAGATTTTGGCCGTAACGCTGATTGGCTGTTAGAACAATGCCACAAGATCTGACTGGCTGTCGGAAACGCCGAAAGTTGAAAGCGCTTATTCCTCGCGTGTTTGTTTTCGTGAATGATCCGTCGTCGGCGGAGAGAAGGATTGGTTTTGCTGTCTTTTTTATTGTTTTATGGTCTTATGGTAGGAAAATAGGCCTTAATATGTGCCTTGGAAATTCAGAAAATTCATATGGTTGTTCATATATTCTCTGGATTTGCTTTATTTACGGAACTAATGTGAGTGTATCGCGGGAGTTGAATCCCTCTGCAAGTTATTGAACGCCAACAAGGTGCCTTTTGATTTACCAACAAACGAGTGCAAATCAAAATACTGTCCATCTTAAAACTGGTTCATTTGAAAGTTTAGCCGGGAATGGCTTCTCTGAACGGGGTACGCAAGCGGAGGCTCACTGCGAAAGAAACCTCAATCGCCAACTGTGAAGTATTAGACGAAAAATATCGCATCGCTGTTCAAGGAATTCTCAGTGTAGGCATTATTATAAAAGTTGGTGGCTTAAGGTAACAGACTGGTTGTTTGCCTTCGCTTTTTGTAAAAAGTAAACCAGGAAAACTGGTGTCCTCGCTCGTTGGCTGTTTGATTTATGGTGGCTCGATACAGTTTTTCAGGGCCAATACCTCCCAAGTTTGAGCATAAACTACGTCGCCATAAACAAAGTTTTGAAAAAATTGACACCACAGTTGTATTAGATAAAGATGAAAATTTGGTATGATCAGGGTTGCAACGGCATCGGAGTTGTCATAGCAACGAAATGACGCTATTACCTATTTTACTTGCAGCAGTATATCTCGCCACTGGGAACTGTTCTGCGAAAATCATTTACGAGAGCTTTTTCCTCCAATAGCAGCCTCGATGTTCGTGAAGTTTAAGCGAAATCTGTAAGAACATTATCGAGATATTTTGGGATAAAGTTTTTGTGGTTAGAAATACGGTAAAAATGGACAATCTTGGTGTTCGGCGGTTATCTGTAGAAAGGGAAGCGCTTTTGACATGCAATTTCACCTCATCGTAGTTTCAATCTATTTAAAAACGTTTGTGAAAGATCAAGGAGATAGCTCCAGCCGATTGCTAGAAAGAAGGAAAAAAAACACCTCAAAAGTCAAATGGTCGACCCTCAACTTAGGTTTCTTTTACAGCTGTATTAGCAGCTGCGTCTCCAAGTTACCAGGTATACCCCCGGGAGTATACCACAGATTAATAATCTTTCTGGATAATCAGGGATTTGTGATGTAATGTTAAAGGAGCTGTGTCACGAAATTCAGGCAAATCAGGTTATTGCAAAATGCCCGTACAAATCCCAGAAATCAGAGGTGAGACTTGCATAAACGTTTTCTCATGCTTCCTTGTGTACCAATCTTTTCTCCTTCTTTTCTTGTGCATAATTTTTTTTTTTTTTTCTGTTTTTGCTAAACCCCTCCCCCTCCTAACCCTAAAATAAATGGCTGGCTCGTCCCATTTACACATGAACGCTTTCTCCAACGATCGCTTTATCATGACGAGAGACTTGATCGGAGTCATTATCCTCTCTTGGTTTTAGCGGAGCACCATGGGTAAGAAAATTTTGGTAAACTATCCATCCGAGAAAATTTGCTTATGACGTAGCGTACGCCCGCCCACCCGTACACACACTTCATGTAAGCCGATGTCAAATGTCTTGCACAACTTGACTAGCCTCTTAGTTATGTAAGCCATCCGTATGAGTACGATTAGATTAACAGCTGTCAAAAACAGACATCCGTTGACAATTATCACATGACCATCTCGCGGGCTCAGATGAAAGGTCAGTCGTTTTGCCCATACATATAAGCTGATATAATATGTCACACTTACCAATTCAACATAAAAACAAAACTACGCCGGGCAAGGCTGTCAGTTGGCTGACAGTCGTTTAAAGTTATATTGGCAAGCCAAATTAAGGTCAATTGACAGCTGTCAAAATGGGACATGTGCAGACCACTATCAGAAAACTAATAACGTGGGCTCGGGTTCGCTCAGGTACACGATCTGGCATTTTGCAATACAAGCCGGACGGATATGTCTTACTCACACTCGTAGTCTGTTAATTCGAATATTCGCCATTATAATGAAGGTTAATTGACAGCTGTCAAACTAGAGTATACGCTGACCATCATTACCTGAGTGTATCGCGGGCTCATTTTTCTATCCATTCAGGTCACATAGTGTTTAAAGTTTTGCGCTGATATTTTATTTGATCACGGGCTCAATTCGAAGCCCCATAGCTTAGAAAATATATCCATCCTAGAAAATTCGGCAATCACGTGACCGTACACCGACCACCCGACCTTCTGTCCGTCCGCACCACAGGCATACCAAAGTTTAATCTCACACTTTCTAGCTAGTTTGGGAGCCTGCAACCTGATATTGTACATCAATGTTTTGATTAACTGACAGCTGTCAAAATAGTGTTTCTGCTGACCAGTATCGCCTGACCGTATCGCGAGCTCAGGTATCGACCCACTGAGTTCGAGTGTTTTTTTGAAGGTATTCGCTGACAAGTTGCCAGTTTTTCAAATGATCGCAGGCTCAAGTTCAATTTTTTTAAAATGCATATGAGATAAGTCGTGTTCATGAGCCGCACTTTTAAAATTTTGATTTCGGACTGACCTCGCGAAAATTCAACTGGCTTTTACATTTCCATGCGGGGAAGGCAATCGCTTTTGACTTTTCTCACTCTCACGCGTTGATCACGCTCTACGTCCAATTTTTATGTTCTGATTGGTCAAAATTTGACAGGTGAGTTCATGCGGAAAATTTATGCAGCGTCTGGTAACTTGCTTACTGATAGCTCCATCAAACAGAGTTTTGTGTCATCTTGTGATGTTTTAAACTGTCTTTCTCAACTTGTTGTACAAAATGAAATACAGCTGCTATCAAGATTGTTCTGTAATTCATGGCTGGTTTGTTTATTGCGCTTTTTGTTGACAAATGCACCGCTTGTGAAAGTCATTGGAAATCCGATTTCGGATGGCATCGTTTTCAAAAATGAGCTTACTCACTTGCCCTTGCTTGAGGCATAAGAGGGTTGAAAAGTCTCATGCAATTCTGGAACCCTTGATGACCTTCAGCAGCAGCATCTCGACTGGTAAGCCTGAGCAATTATTGTCTATGATGTGTTTTTTTTTTTGGTTTTCTGAAGTCGAGCGTATGGTTTATGCGGCTTAAGTTTATACACGAGTAATAATCTAACCTACAATAGTATCAGGTTTAAAAAGCCTTTAGACATTTTTTGACCGCAAATTCAAAGAAAAGGTTCCGAAGATTATTTAGTTATGATTTTGACTGAAAACAGAAAGCTCTGAGCCATTTTCTTGCCTCGAGGTCATCTTGAAAAAGAGCAAACACCGGGAAGCCCGCTTAAAACATAAATAAGCTTATACTTAGCTGACTCATGATTTTCAGAGACACTTTACTCTCAACACTTCTCTTCGTGAATGAAAATTATTGTCTCTGTACATGTTTCACCGAATCATATTTATTTTATTGATTGTTAGTAGTCCCTCTCGCAATTTTTATCGCTGCACCGGTTGTTTCCTGTCGAACATAAACATCGCATGCAGGGATACTCAAAACGCGGCGCGTAAATATCACTCGCTTTTAAAGATTACACATAACAAAACCATACACAGTTTAATAAATAAAGGGAAATAAAACCTAAACATAACAGTTTCCCTATCATGTTGAAGCGTTAATGGTAACTCTATTAATCGCACTGCAAATTTGTGGCCTGTGAAAAGTGAGAACCCGTCCGGCTGGCCGAAAAGTTATTTGGGGAATTTTTTTTATCGTTTTCATTAAAAGCCCATAATTATCACCCTGCATATCACATAGGACCAGATTTTTCTAACTGAAAAGTCCCGGCATTATAGAATTCTCTTCATGAAAACGTTTTATAATTCAATGCTATAATTTCTTGTGCAAAGGAAGCGCGTGCTTTGATCGTCGTGGATATTGAATGAGTGCAAATTCTCTTGCAAAATTGTGAAAAACTGNAATTTTTTTTATCGTTTTCATTAAAAGCCCATAATTATCACCCTGCATATCACATAGGACCAGATTTTTCTAACTGAAAAGTCCCGGCATTATAGAATTCTCTTCATGAAAACGTTTTATAATTCAATGCTATAATTTCTTGTGCAAAGGAAGCGCGTGCTTTGATCGTCGTGGATATTGAATGAGTGCAAATTCTCTTGCAAAATTGTGAAAAACTGCAGAATTATAGGTTTAAATAGGGCAAAAAAGAACAAATTCTGTCCGAGGTCTGTATGATAAAAAAGGGCCTCATAGTATTTTACGTGAGACGTGATGAGAAAAAGTATGTTTAAAAGGCTGGTTTACACGCCACCAGATTCGTCGCCAAGATTTACTAGTAACCTAAACTTGTCGAATACAAAAAATCCGGGCTGATTTTTTATTTTGGCCTCTCTTTTAGGGCCTGTTTACATGGAGATGGGGGACCCCAGGTAGGTGAGGTAACCCTCTAAGGTGGGGTAACCCGCCTGTCCATATAACCTCTCATTTTAATTTGATCACGTTTACATGATAGGTGGGGCGACTCGCTACATTTTACCTCATCTACCTGATGTCCCCCACCTCTATGTATGTCCACCCCTTAGACAGAGGAATGCAACGTGTAAATTGGCTGCCACCAAGGACTATCGTGGCGCGTGTTTATATTTCGGAGTTGTCCAATTATCCATAGTCTCTCTAACGGAGCAATGTTGGAGAGACCGGTGAATGCCACTTTATGATGCAACAGCTAATGCAAATACAATACACGAACAGGTCTATTTGTTTTCCAGGCCTAACGTACTGTGATCGAACATGATTGCTAATTTTGGGTGTACAAATAAGACTATTTAATAACTCGATGTAAAATTTGTTTCACTCTTGGACGGTCAAATTATTTTTCTCTAAAACCACTTAGCCTTTGCCGCAAAAGTCAAATGCATGTGCCCTAATCTGTGGATTACAAGTTTATTGTTTGATTTAAATTATGAATTTATTAACGGGAGCTTCGCTTTTAGCCCTAGCTAAATCTATATATTAGCTCATTCTCTCTTGGTTTTACTCTCCTTCGCAGCCCCTCGGGCTGGAGTCACGCAATGCTCTCCGCCCTCTCGCGTTGACGTTTATCTTAAAGTGCTACTGAAACGAAAAATCAAATTGGCTATTTTGCACTGAAAACGTTTTATCAATCTTAGACTAACTCTAATTGTCAATAAAAATGCCTTTTTTCCATCAAAAGTCGTTGTTATCGGGGCGAAAAGTAAGGTAGGTAAGTTCGTCAAAAAATGAAATATTGAGCCTGCGAAATTTTCAGCGGAGGACCACGCGAGTGACGTCACATGGTTGACATCAAAGTAGCGAAGGTCTCTTTCGTCTCTTTCGAGTTTACAGTAACATCAATTGCAATTGTTTATATCATTCTTCACGGAAAAATGTCTAGTTCAGACGATCCAGATACTAAAACAAGCGATAAGTGTGTTTCCAGAGAAAGGAACAGAGAACGCGAGAGAGATTCTGGCGTAGTTTGTGTCCTTGTCATGTGGAGCCGTATCGGTCCGAGCCCGTTGCGAGGAAGGCATTTATTTTGACTGCACCAGACGAACAAGACAGGCTACTATACAAGCTCTTGTCGTTTTAAAGGCAAGATCTGACAATCAGGTAACTCTTGATACAACGTAAGTAAGATTTTTAACGGCATATCTTCGGGTCCCACTTGTTTACAGTTCGCCTTCCACTAGTATTTTATACAAGTATGTATAAAGCTTAACTTTATTAACTTACACCTTCCTTCTCAATTTATTCTTGTAAATAAAGGTGTTAATGAAGAAACTGCTAGACGGAGCTTAGCTGCCTTCCAATGCGTTGGAGTTGCATTGTCGTTGCTGTAAGGAAGTCACGGCGGCCTTGTGAAAACTTCATGCCACTCGATGGAATCGAAGTGAATTGTATTCTGCTCATGTGTTTTAAAAGAATAGCGAAGGTGCTGGAACAATTTCGCTTTATGAATTCGAAATCTTCTTTATTTGAGGGCTGTTTACTTGGAGGGAGGAAATAAAAAATATCATAGCACTAAGAAAGTCCTAGTTTACATGCTGAAATTTCGGTCTCTGTTGTTAATAGTACAGAAGGAATTAAAAATTAAAGCTTGCTGCATTATTATTCTGTTCGTCCCTGGTTCTAGGATATTCCTAGCAAAGGCAGTTAACATGGTGCTGGGATCTGCCTAGTTCTAGGATCTTCCTGCCACTAAGCTCAGAAGATGCTAGTGCTAGGGACCAGTACATGTACAACTTTTTGCTTGTTAAAAGAATACAGAAAACATATGGTGCAAGGATGATCCACCTTCTAGGATCTTCCTCCCTCCATTTAAACAGCCCCTTGGCCTGACTGATCGATCGAAAGTCTGGATCAACTTTTATAGGAAATGCGATGAGTTTTTATTCCTCTTGAAGAGTAATTAATAATAAATAACAATTTTGCCGTCAATAAAATTTGAAAGCCTGCTGAACTTTTTTCATAGGAATTTAGCCAAATACACCTGACATGCCAGTGTACTATGTATTTATTATAATTCAGTATCATATGATGTTGTTTTTTCCTGGACTCCAAAATTTTGTTTTATCCTTTATGGATAAACCACCACTGCCTATTTTAATGAGGTGGATATTTGGACCGCTGGGACGGGGTAACAGTAGACCACTTTCAGGCTTTGTGTACCACAAATTCTGACAAAATTTTTGACTGGGACCAACAGAGGTTGCAATTCAGCCGAGTAAACGAAGGGCAAAGCCGACACAAGATAGCTCCATGAGCAAACAAACAACCAAACCGCTCCTTTTGGAGCCAACAGCTTTATGAAACCTATGACCTCAATGAGTAACAGTTCCTTTTCACAATTGTAATATTTAGTAATATATTTTTATTATCTCTGTGCTATTATTTTGAACACAGACCTTGGATTGTTTGGCCATTTTTTACTAATCTATACAAACTGTACTTTTCTCTTATTATACTGTGTCAAGTGAACAAATTCAAGAAAAGTACTATGGCAATGGCTTGGGTAAAAAAGACAAGACTTCACTGGGTGTCCAATAAGGAGCTTCAATGTAGTCATTGGAACATTAAGCGTTAACAACAGTTTCTGTAGTTTTAGCATTTTTTTTGTTTGGCTATAGCTCCACATCACATCACCCAGTAATTATTACCATTAAATGTCAATTTCTGAGGGGCCAATTGCTTATAATTTCCTGCATTTTAAGAGTGCAATATCTTTGTCTTAGATTCATGCATTTATATTTTACACTTTGACCAAAAAAAGAAGTAAAACCATTAAGCTACACTAGGGGAGATCTAGTTCTGAAATGCATGTGATAATTTTCTGAGATTTATTGTTAAAAGTTTCAGTCTCTTTGAAATGTGATGTACACCCACATGCTGCATTTGGGTGTTACTGCAATCACCACTTCTGTCTCTCACTCACCACTTTGGATTTGTGTCCTTTGATCTCGATCATTTGGGTCCATTTGAAAAGTGAACAGTCAGAACTGATCCTCATACTAGAACTCGCTCCTTTAACTCCCTGCTGCTTGATTCCTTGGAGTAAAAGCCACTTTCTTCCCTTTTATCGGCAGGCATTTAAGTCCTTAACCTCAGTCGATCTGAAGCAAGCTTCGGAGCACAGATAGCTGTACTCGGTGAGCTGAAATTCAGTCTCTGAGTTCGCACAAATTTCACTCATTGAGTTTTTTTGGTTTATACATATGCATAAAAATCTTAGGTGAATATAAGTGTTGTTGGTACAGCGTATTTTTCCCGGCTACCGCCCTCATATGTCTTTCCCCCGTGCATCGCCACTGCAGTCGTTTGTGTGACGAGAAACCTCCCCGCGAACGATGTGTCAACCATGTGACGTCATATGCATAAAATTAAGGAGCCGTTGGACGCACTTTCTGCGGCAATTTGGCCATGTTCGCGTTGGAAAAAAATACCGATAAGATCATTTTTATGCCGTCAAAACCATTTTTCCCGGTTAATTAGACATCAAACTAATAATTATTGCTATTTTTTGCTAGACTGATTTTTCGTTTTAGTAGCACTTTAAGCCCTGTCCACATTAGAAACGTAGAACTTTGAACGTCCTGTGTTAAATATTTTTGGTCCAGGCTAGACCAGTGTATTCGAAAACACAACATTTATTTGGTCAAAAATGGATAAACATGCAAAGTGCATATATTATTTTCTATATGTTTTCTCTCAGATTAAAACCAAACCCGATGTTTTCAAATTTACTCGCTTTGAAGCTGGAATATGCGATGAGCGTTTACCAGAAGTTCCGAGACTGTAAAACAGCCGGTCCTTTTTTATGCCCTTGTATGATTTTCGCACGCGCGTGGGTCTCACACGCTCATAGGGCGTGGCAAATCTCCTTTTCACCCTCGTTCCAGATGTTTCGTTTCAGCGTGGGTTCTTGATCTACGTAAAAATACGGGCTCATTTACAGGCGAAAAAGTTCCATTTCTTTGGTCGATAATTTACCCAGCTAACTTTGGTACCTTTAACGGACACCTCGAGTTAGTACCCTCTGGCATCAGTCCCCTTATTGCCTTTTTTTTTTACCTTCGATGAGACGATATCGTATTGAATACTTTGCTCTTAACGCAGTACTAGCTACAAAATAATTGTCCCACACACACACACACATTATTGGCTAAAAACCTTGTTCTTTTTTATCTGCTACCATCCGTCCCCGAGGCAGCCCGCTGGAAAAGTCCAGAGCTTTGCGTGAAACAATATCGCCGGTTGTTGTTGTTGTTGTTTTTTTAAAAGTGTGGGTATTCCGGTTTTTTTGTTGATGCAATGTAAGTCAGGTTCTTCTGTAGTTTCTACATAAATTATTAAACGAAACAGCATAGTTGTGCTCGATGAAAAGTCCCGGGGTGGGAATTATGGCCTTTTTTGTGTGTCCTACGGCGGGGAATAGACAGACGACAAGTGAGAGGTAGATGGTGGAAAGGAACTATTCAGAGGCCGACCCTGTACTCTTTGTAAAGAGTTGCAAGGTTTTACTCAGGTAATGACGTACCTCAAATATGGTTTCTCTGAGTTCATAAGAGGAAACTTTGACTACTTTCTTGGCCCGTTAAATAGCGTATTTTAAGAAAAGGCGAGTGCTCTTCAGTTGTTTGTTTTAACTATAATACTTTTTGTACGAACATTTTGTGTCAATTTAACAATTTTTAATAGATTTAAAGCATTTTGTCGACCAGTTGGGAAGGGCGCATTAAGGGCGACCTTCCCCCTGGGTCACTGAAGCAACTGGACTAGTTTATAATGAATGCAAGCTCTTTAATGAATATAAACACTGTTAAAAAATATATTAAAAAGGGAGTACCTTGGGTGGTGTCGATATCATTTGTTGACCTTTGTTGTTTGGTTCGCCAAACGCAGTTTTTCCCCATTTTAACTCTAACAACTTCCAGCCCCTCAGTAACGGTTTTTTATCGAACGAAACAAACTTTCAGATGCACTTTATCGAAGATTCTTGATTCAAGATAATGTACATGTATTTTGAACATTCTGTTTTCGTTAAGCCAGTATGAAATTATGTCGGTAAGGGGTTGTCGACATATTCACTTTTCCCCCGCTTAACGTCAACTGGACGTTTAGGGGGGGAGGGCGTAAGGCAGTGGACGTTAGTGCGGGGCATTTTTGGACAAAGGCAAACTGATGCATTTTCATAAATAAAACGTCATGTGTGGAACGGCGCTCGTGACATAATTAAAGAGAAAGCAGGACCAATTTTCAACACTGGATTTTTCAACTTTCTTAAACCACGTTCCAATATGTAGCCTTTCTGGATTCTGCAGCTATATAGGTTTCCACTGCAGCTGAATCTTTACGAAGCTCTTTCCATTTTTCTTGTGCTGATCGAACAACACTTTCCTTCGAGGCTTGACCTTTGTTTCTCCTTACAAAACATTCTATAAACTTTTCATATTTTGATTTTGGGTCTTTGTATATTAAGTTCCCTGCACGTTTATTATCTTTTGCAGATGTCTCGAACAGGGTAAGTTGCTTTGACATCTCCAAACAAGAAAACAAAAAGCGCGTGCTTTCAGAGTAACGAAAGAGTAACGCATACGTGAAGTTGAAAATGGAATGCCGCTGGCCAGTAGGTTTAGTATGTTGTTTAATAACATGGTGGCCGACATGGCGGTCTTGTACCAGCGATTCTGGCTTTGACCTCTGAATACTGTAGTGTAGTAGGGAATCAAAAGCATTGACAGGAAAAAGCAGTTATGTAGATTTTGCAAGAAAACAGGTAGGACAAAGCATAATTCGATGTATGAAGTTTCTACCACGTTTTAAAACAGTAAATCGGTGACATCTTCACGTAAAAAGTGCATGTCAGTATTCGTACTGGAATGCAGTGATTTT